>DWON01011275.1:0-10283 GCA_018251015.1 Phocides pigmalion okeechobee
ACGCATCCGCGTCCATCCTTAAATACAACTTCTGTTCTATTTGAGATTGGACGTGGTTGTCCATGGGCTGCAGTGACAGCTTAACAGCGGGTGGCCTGCATGCCCGTTTCTTACTCTTTTACAATTAAAAAAAAATATATATCTCGTGCAGACAATTATGATCGCTATTCAACGCAGGAATGCACTAGCGCTTGTGGCGCCATGCCCCGTAGTCATGGACTCCATTTAAATAGCAGGTTAGGCTTTTATTATAATTAGTTTTAAGATTTTCATAACAATATTTTAAATTTTAATATTATCTATAAATATTATAAAACAAAATCCCATGTAGCGTCGGTCTGTCTGTCTTTTCGTAGTAAATTCATAAAGTACTGGACAGATTTTCTCTCGGTTTTCAACAACAAGTAGAGTGATTCTTGAGGTAGGTTTTAGAGCATAATATGTTAAGATTTTTTTGTAAATTGGGCGAGTAATTAAATAATCACTGGATGCAAGTATGCGTAGGTTGTTTCACGAGTTTAGAATTATGTAAAATAAACGCTGACGAAGTCGCGGGCATAGTTTTTTATATGCTAGAATTTAATAAACAACAGAAGAGAGAAAATAGCAAATTAGATAAACAAGGTGGAAAAGAATCTTTAAATGATTCTTAAAAGAGGAACGATCGTTCAATTCAATTGCGAATATATGAATGAAATCGTGAACTCCATTTCGATCACATTCAGAATTTTTAACAATACCCAATCTGGAATGATGTTCAGTTGTATACAAGCGTTTTTATATATTACAAGATTAAAGGAAATAAGTCTCTGATGTTCGTTGATAATTGATGTAATCTGTTAAACTTGTTAAGAAGTAATTGTATTTTTTTTATTTAAGTACATTCTACATGAATACAGATAAGAAAGGTACGCAATCTTGTATGATGTTGTCTTGGTCTCTTGTACACATACAAGTGCATTTATTATAATATCACAAGATTAAAGGAAAGAAGTATTTGATGTTCGTCTGCTACGTATAATAATCGATGTAATCGGTTGAACTTGTTCCAAAGTAATAGTTTTTTTTTTGTAAGTTCGTTCGCTAGTGATACAGATTAAACATCTAATCTGGTATGATGTTATCTTGCTCTTTTGTACACGAGCGCATTTATAATAAGATTAAAGAAAAAAAAAGGATGTACTTCTGTGGATACGTATAATAATCGATGGTTGAACTTGTTAAGAATATAAATAAATGTAAATAATTTTTATTTGTTTTTTTTTTTCAATTTTGTTAAAGTATATTCAGAGAGACAGATAAAAAGATGTAAAATTCATGTATATCTAATTTTCGCGCCGTGTAATAAAGTTATGACCGACTAATTATAACTTACTTGGAATCTTTCATCGTTGGTGTACGTAAATTTTCCGGAGCTGAGAATGTGCCAGTCTCGTTTCCTGATCCAGGATACTTGCTGCAAAAAATAATCATAATTACGTAACTTTTAATTCCTCTTAACTCTTGCTAACTTGCTAACTTTTAATTAATTATTCGCACAGACTGCATGTAAAGCTAAAAATGGTTGCCATATAAAAATTAAAAAGTATGCCTTTTTAAAATGTTTATTTTAGTTTTATTTCACATTTCCTAAAAATATATGTTTAAAATTGTCATTATTAACTTACGATATTATGTATCTGAAGTTTTTCGCAATTTATCTTTTTCTTTTAAATTGTTTTTATACGACTTTAAAAATATGTATATCATCGCGAATTTTATACATTGTGCTATATAACGGGTACTCACGATTAATGTTTTACTAATTGCCGATATTTCAAATAACTTGCAGTTTAGCCGTGATCACGAACCACTCAAGTAATTGAAATACCGGCAATTAGAAAACCGTTAATCGTGATTACCCGCTATATAGTATTTATTCTTATAGAACTTATTTCAAGAAACAGACACAAAAATGTTGAAAAAGGAAATTTAAAAGTTGTTATTATAATTTGAAGTTCTCTTTTCAAATTGATTTGTTCATAACAACTAAAACAAGCTCTTATGTATAATTTTCTATAACCTATTGATTACAAAAAGCCATGAGCGAAATCATAACAACCATTATTCTCTAGTTAGCCATTTTGCGTTTAACCAACTGGCCAGTATTTGTGCGCTAATTATTAAAACATAAAATAACATTCGCGCGTTTTCGTTTGACATATTGCTATTTTATAATCTGCCAATTAAACATAAATATCGATAATTATTAGTCTGTGGTGTCTGAAGTTTCGCGTGTTTCCGTTGATAGTTATTTAATTGTCTTACAAAACTATTATCTTGTCAGCTGTCAAAACTAAGACATAGACAAGCTATTACTTATGATTTAAAATAAATATCATCGCGGAATTTATACATTTTGCTATGGAATGAGTACACACGGTTTACGTTTTTGATTTTTAATGTTTCGAATCAGTTTTTTTATGTAAGCAGAGTAGCAAAAGAGCATGCAAACTACCTGATCTTAAGTAGTCGCAACCCATAGACATCCACGTGCAACCACAAACACGACCGAAATCCTATCTCGGCTCGAACGTAGATACGTTGCTACTCCTAAGGACTAAGATGGTTGCCTCGCTTCAAAGTGCAGCCGGCAACCGCACCGCTCCAACCGAAAGACGAATAATGCTTTATGGCGGATTATGAGAGCGGCGGTGGTACCTCCCCGGTCCAACCATAGCTCTCCCACCTTTAACAGTAGCATGAGTCGTGGTCGCGGCTAAGCCGAGTAAAAGAAGTTATGCAACTGGTTCAAAATATCGGCATTTAAAAATCGTTAATCGTGCGTACCTGTTACAAAAAAATAAACATTACTTGTCTCTGGCATTGCGCGTTCTAACTGTTCATTTTTAACTAACTTCATGATGTAGACAACGCATGCAACTTCGGTTATGTTCAATTCGAATTAAAATTCGATTATTCCAAATTCAAATGAAACTTACGCCTCTTTCGCTCAAATGCCCGACAAGGCAGTGTAGATACGCGGTGCCACCGAGCTGGGCAGTGATGTTGCTGACAGAGTTGTTAGCAGTCACGTCCGCGAGGGGCTGGACGCCGCCACGCCACCCTCTCGATCTCGAAGCGCCGTGGTGGCCTGTACGGATTATTAAAAGTGCAATTTTATTACTATTAGAAGATTAAAGATTAAAGATTTTTTGCCGGATACACATTATTGGAGGCGACCATCTTAGTCCTCAAGAGCAGGAACGTTCCGCGTCCATCCTTAAATAGAACTTCTGTTCTGTTTGAGATTGGACGTGATTGTCCATGGGCTGTAGTGACCACTTAACATCACTTAGCCTGCATGCCCGCTTGTTACTCTTTCATAATAAAATAAATAAAGAAATAAAGGAAAAAGTCTTTGATCATAGCTTGCGGTGGGAGTATCGCCATATTGCAATATCTATTTATGAAATAGGGGCGCCAAACGAGTCTGTCTGATATAAAGTTATCGATGAAACCCTTTAGACATGTATGTTGTATTAGTAAATAATTATTATGGTCTCTGCCATCTATAGACATTGGTAACCAACTCCATATAGAACAAGAGGCTCACTTGATGTCGATCATAGATGAGTTTCTACGGCTCAGAACTAAGGTGGATGCTTCATTATGTAAGTGGGTCAGCAATCAGACCTTCCTGCCGAAACGTGAGAATTGCTTCACACTAGAAATATGTGTGTGCAGAAGCTTTTCGGTTGAATCGTCCGGGTTGTACCTTTGCATTACAAATGACGTATGCGGCACGGATGTGCATTAACCTTTAGCTTCTTATGTAAAGGTCCAAACTAGGTTTATTTGTTTTTATGTGAGAAGAGTAGCAAACGAGCATGCAAACCACCTGATGTTAAGTCGCAGTCCATATGCATCCGTGTGCAACTACAGATATGACATAAATCCTATCTGTGCTCGAACGTACATAAGTTGCTACTCCTGAGGACTACGATAGTCGCCTCGCTTCAAAGTGTAGCCGGCAACCGCACCTCTCCAACCGAAACACAAGTGAGGCGGATTATAAGGGTGCGAATGGTACCTCCCCGGTCGAACGATAGTTCTCCCATCTCCTTTGATGATGATAGATTGATGCCAATATCATACGATAATAATGCAATGACTATCCATGAAGTCATCTGTCCATGCAGAGCTCACAATACACTCGTTGCGTTGGTAACCTATAAAAATATTTTACCAATTTTTACCTTTTCAAACGTTAACGAACCACACAGAAATAACTGCGAAAAATTTGCAATAGCGAATCGTGTCAGTTGTTCTTTTATTGGATTAGACACCTTTTCGAAATACATATGTGCTTTTGAGCTTATGGAGTTGGTATGTTCTGGTCTGAGTGTAGCCACTTTTCAATTAGTCTCATTGTAGTAGTCGATACGTGATTAGCTTCAGATAGGACTTATGTTCTACACAGTTCTTCTTATTGTGTGTGTGGGTAATCGTCACTATTTAACATCTGGAGTTAACAATCTGTGCCAAATTCACTGTTTTTGTCATTATTATTTAAATATTCAGAACTTTTTTCTCGGAACTTCTTTCTTAAAATTCGCGCAGGTACTACTGGTTAGGATGGACTGGAAGAAAAGAGCCGGCAGATGTTTATTTAAATATATTGTCTTCTCAGAATATTATCTTCTAAAATTCCCGCGAGTATAGTGCATTGGAATTTTGTGTAGAAAAATAGAGGATATTAAACTTACGTATATCTCCGGTGGATGAGGTGAAGAGTGGGAGCATGCAGAAGACGGCTGTGGCGAGCGACATGCCCATCCCGCCAGCCACTCCCCATTTCATCTGCAACAAGATATATTGTGTTGTTTAAGTGTTTCGAAGCAAAATGGGAAGAATAACTGAAATGTAACGTTGGCATAAGAATAAGAGACATTTATAAAATCATAAAATAGTTAAGCTTTGGTAAGAAATGATAATTCAGTCCACTTGATAGTATCTGTTACTATCAACTTGTACTCGTACTTGCCATAGATGGACGTTTATTACCAAACTTAAATGGAAAACTAAGAAAGGTTTAGACAAGGAGATAAAGACAACATTTATGTATGTATGTGTTTATTTTTATATGTGTGTGAGAGAGAGTGAGAGAAACAGAGTGAGAAAGAGAGAATTCTTATGGAATCCTCGTGTGGAGCTAAGTGGAATATATATAGTGTAAGTTACGACCTACGTAAAAAAACCCATACGTCTTTATACTTCAATATTATATATTACTAATTGATTTATAAAAAAATAAAAAATCTGGGGTGACCGGCGCACCAAGGACCGGCACGTATCTACGTGCCGCGATTGATACCACGGGCAGGGGGCTTCAGCCCCGACACCGTTTCCCCCGTGGCTCCCCAGTCACATAACATATTTGATACTTATGTATTATGAAAGAAATACATTTTTGTAATTTGTCGTCATTACAATCACATTTAAAGTGACCATATCGTCTTCAGCAGGAACACGCATCTGTGATCAAATGTAGGAGACTGATGGTCTACATGAAATTGGTTACTGATCGTCGGCAGTTTACCTACCATCAGTTGCACTGCATTCTCATTGGATACTTCAACTTTAACCATACTTGATGGTAGCAGTTGAACTGCACTCTCGTTTGATACTTCAATTTCGTGAAAAAAGAGCGCTATTACATACAAAATCCAATTTAATTTAAACACAATACTGAATTCGAGTAACTACATGAATGTACGTATAATATGTAAACGTAGGTAGATAAATGTTAATTTGCCTTACTGCCCTATTTGGCTTTTAGCCGACATGCTCTTAAGCAAAACTGAGCGCTTTACATAAATATAACCAATTAACTCAGCTGGCTAGGTCTACGTCTTTTATTAACTAATTGTATTCTAGAAGTTTCTTTTCCAGACCTCATTTTATTTTATTCAAAATATATTTACTTACAGTGATAATGATTACAAATGTAACATGGAATACCTTAAAACTAATCATAATAAAAGCTTAACCTAAACCTAAATGGAGTCCGTGCCAAGAAAGCTGGTTGCATTCCCATCGATCAAACGTAGAACTAATTATATGAAAAAAAATGGCATTGGAACCCTCGGGCTGCTGGTCGTAATATTTATAATAGTAGTAGTATTTCTAGTAGTATTTATAATTATTTTTATTTGTATCATCACAATTTTTTGAGTTCAGTCAGAGTAAAGGTTTTATTTAAAGGTTTTAAAGGTTACATAATTCGCCGTAAAGCATTACTTGTGTTTCGGTTGGAGAGGTGCGGTTTCCGGCTACACTTTGAAGCTAGGCAACCATCTTAGTCCTCAAGAGTAGCACAATATCTATGTTCGAGCTCATATAGGATTTCGGTCGTGTTTAAGGTTGTACGTGGATGTCTATGGGCTGCGATTACTTATCATCAGGTGGTTTGCATGCTCACTTGCTACTCTTCTCACATAAAAAAAGGTTTCCTGTGCCTATAGCGGAGTCGCGGCCATATGCCGATGGGGAGGGCGTAATAAATAGTGGTGTAAATAATCAAGGAGGATTATTTCATTGTGAGTCGAGACGCTTGGTTAGTGTCGCGAACCCGCTGCTCAATAACTGATCTCTAGTAATTAGTTACGGGTCATGTGTCTACTTCGAGTTTATAAGTTTACTTCGTTACTTTTAATTGTGTTAACAGTTAGTAAATAATAAGTAACATGTCTGTAAACATTAAGATGCCTAAAGACTATTTGTACGTGAATTTTGCCTATAATGACGCCCACGTAAACTAAGAAATTGAACAAAGATGTCGATGACAATGGTTATTCTCCGACATATATGTATATAAGAGTAGGGTAACTGACAGACCCAAATCAAAGCACAAAACAAAACCGAAACAGAAATTTTGTAGATAGTGTAGTATCGTGTTTACGGCAAAACTGCGTCGTGAACTGGCGGGGGAAACTGTTGACAGTGCTGTGTTTACTTCGGCGATAAAAGACTGGGGTGGGCATTACGTTTGCGTATTCGTAGATGATACACAGATGCTAAAAAATACAATATTTTAGTGAATTGACGACGCATCTTCAGCCTAGAGATATAAGCTCCAGTTTAGTGCCGCCTCCCGCAACGCTGACCCGATCTATTATATAAGCGCCGTAAGCACCGGAGACATAAAGTTGGGCATAAAGTTCTAACAGATTTCACACACCTATTTGCCAATCGGACAACATAACATATTACATTTGGACTATGGCCTAATTCAGTTTGGATATGGGAGTTTAGCTGTGGTGCAACAATGAGTCGGTGAGAAGGTTTCATTGTGAATTAGGGCTCCAGCCTTCCATGAGAGAGGTGTCATTAATTAGCGCGGCAATTGAACTCATTAACGCGCGATTAGACTCTTTGATACCGTCTGGCGATACAGTAGAGCTGGAATCAAAGGTATTTCTCTAATTATACTTGTCTGTTCGGTCTCACTACTTCTAGCTAAGAGACTCTTGTACTTATTTTTTTATGTGAGACTTACTTATACATAAAAAATAATGAATAGCAAAAAAATCCAAATTAGATTTATTTTGATATCGGAAGAATAACAAACGAGCGTACAGGTTTTCTATTGTTAAATAATCTCCGCAACTCAGAAATTCATGTCCAATTAACTGTTAATTAATATATAAATATATTTTAATACCTTCAAAAGACAAGTTACTAATTAACATTTGACACTTAAGTCGCTTCTTTATATCATCTCCTGGGAGCAGCGTTACCGCAATATGCCCGTTATTATTATTATAATAAACCTTCTAGTACTACCCATTCCAATTTTAATCCCCCCATTTACACTTTTAGCTCCTGACTTTGTTTACATAGAAGTCTATATAGCAATATATTCCATTAAATCAAAAAATCATATTAATGTATGTTTTACCTCGTGAAATTTTAAAATACCAAGTTATTATTAAAATACAAAAATTCAAATTTTAATTGGAAATTGGTTATCGGTACAGAAAATTAGCAATAATGTGCCAGTTTCGTTGTAATCTACGAGATAAGTGGTCGGTAAGGGGCGTGTTATTAACTAACGCGGCTACCAAGCTTTTTAACGCGCGATTAGACTCCTCTTTGATTGTACGTCCGAATTTACAGTATAGCTAGAGAGAGCTAAAGTACCTGACCAATGCAATTGACATAAAATTGTCATTAGAGTTACATTTAATGAAAACTTACCAGTATTTATTTATTATTATATCATTTTTCTGTAATTACTATAAATTTCGTCTATTGATATTTTATTTTGGACCCTTATATTAAGGTAATTTATCTTTAGACCAAAAATTATTAATTTTGTTGTTTTCACTGAAAACAGCAAAATTAATTATATCTAAAAGGCAACAAAATTATAAATGAGAAGCGTTGCAGTAACATCCCGGTTTCGTTACAAGATAGGAGATCAGTGGTCTGCAAGAGACGCGTCATTAACTAACGTGGCAACCGAACTCGTTAACGTGCGATTAGTCTCTTTGATCGCTTCTCGAACTATATAGTACAAATCGTTACTACAGTTATATTCACTAATTTAATTCTAACATTTGACATTATGTTATATAACGGGTACTCACGATATACGATTTTAATTTTTTTATTGCTATTTCGAAATTATTATTCATATTTCGAACTAGTTGCGTAGCTCGTGGTCACGGCGAAACTCAATTAACATTCGAATTTATTTATATCTGATTATATCATAGTTTCGTTGATATTACATTTAATATAAAGTTCATGAATACAGTAATTTAATCTAAATATATATTTTATTAGACTTGACTGAAAACAGTAAAATACAGATTTATTTGTAATAGGCATCGGAATTATAAATATAAAATGTTACAGTAAGGGCTCTAGTTTCGTTATGAGCTAGGAGGTCAGCGGTCCGTGAGGGACGCGTCATTAACTACCGCGGCAACCGAACTCGTTAACGCGCGATTAGTCGCTTTGATCGTTAGCTCAGGACAACTAAGAAAATAATGTACGTTTATAAAGTAAAAAGAGGTAAATGTAACGTGTTTTCTATTTTACGCTTGTATAAGAATCATATTAAGAATCGGATTAATTGTATTTACAAGGTGGGAGAACTATAGTTCGACCGGGGATGTACCACCGCCGCCCTCATAATCCACTGCAAAACATTTATTGTGTTTCGGTTGAAGAGGTGCGGTTTCCGGCTGCACTTTGAAGCGAAGCGATAATCTTAGTCCTCAGGAGTAGCAACGCATCTATGTTCGAGGTAAGATAGGATTTCAGTCGTGTTTGTGGTAGTACGTGGATGTCTATGGGCTGCGATTATTTCACATCAGGTAGTTTGCATGCTCGTTTGCTCTTCTCATGTAAAAAACCTTTTAAGTAAGTATATTGAGTAAATGTGTAAAAAGTAAACTACCAAGAACAAAATAAGCCTTTCTTTTTTAAACTCGGATATCTTGCTGGTCTTAATACGTTCTAAGTAAGAACCTAGAGAACGTATAAAAAGTACGAACAGAATTCTTTTACACTAGGATAAGTTACCTTTCTTAAAACCTTATACGTAAGGTTTTCTAAGTAAGACAGTGTATGTATGAAAAAATTAAAAAGGAAGAATAGAACAATTCTTCTTATTATCTTAGATTTCGTTTTTATTTTTCGTTGCATAAACCGCCATTGTTTTTTCAACTCCCGCCCTTTTTATAATTTTTTTTTAAATCCTATGTTATCTATGGCCAGTGTCAGAAATCTTCGTATTATCATAAAAAATAACAAAGTATTTAGTATATTAATTCAACATTTTAACGATTTACGTAAATAATATATAATTATTTTAATATGTTGACATAATTCATGTGAAAATAATATTCTCAAATCACAATACAATATTTAATTATAACATCGAAAAATGGCATAATACGATGTAATGTGGTACAAAATGGCTCAAATATTTATTTTTTAATATTTCCTCCCAATTTAGATCATACTGTCGACCACAATTGTTATATTTGAACAATAATGACTAATTTCAAATGCCTCGCAGCATAAAATGACGTTATCTATACCACAATGTTAATTTGCAACAACATCATTTAAAACTTTGATGGTATAGCAATGTTTATTTGCTTATATTTTTTTTAAGCTAGGGAATTTTTTTTATGTAAGAAGAGCAGCAAACGAGCATGCAAACCACCTGATGTTAAGTAGTCACAGCCCATAGACATCCACGTACAACCACAAACACGACCGAA
>DWON01011276.1:0-10282 GCA_018251015.1 Phocides pigmalion okeechobee
GAGGTATGCTTGCCGGATCTTAGTCCTCAAGAGTAGGAACGCATCCGCATCCATCCTTAAATAGAACTTCTGTCCTATTTGAGATTGAACGTGGTTGTCCATGGGCCGCAGTGACTACTTAACATCAGGTGGCCTGCATGCTCGTTTCTTACTCTTTCATTAAAAAAAGAAAAACGTAAAATTTTGTACACAGCATGCCTATACCATTGGTCACGTAATAGGCTATGCATTCTCACGCTATATTATTTTCGAATATAGCATTATTTTATTTTAAACTAGCTGACCCGAAGAACTTCGCCTAAGAGAAAATGAATGAGCAGATTTAGGATTCTAAAATTAATGCTAAATTATTAAGTCATTTTCCTTAATAATTTGGCATGTGCTCCAAAGCAGTTTTGAACAACCTGATCAATGCATGATGCTCATGTTGTAGTTGTTACAGATTTTGAAGAATTGCTGTTTTCGTTGCTGTGTTGATCTCTTGACATTAACCAAATTGTTTCTTCATGTTGCTCCGGCGAAAATTTTTACTACCGCCGTCTTCATAATCCGCCGTAAAGTATTACGCGTGTTAGACAGGTGCCGTTGCCAGCTACACTTTGAAGCGACGCGGCCTCTTTGTCCTCAGGAGTAACGCGTCCACGTTTTTAATTCAGATGGTACTTCGGTCGTATTTGTGGTTGTACGTGGATGACTATGGGCTGCGACTGCTTAACATCAGGTTGTTTGCATGCTCGTTTGCTGCTCTTATCACATAAAAAGGGATAGATGAACCTTTTTATGATTCATTGCTGGGTCTGCATAAAACTACTTCCGGAGGACGCAAATAAATTTTTCCATGTTAAGTGTAATCTTGGCAGGTTTAAGTGTTGCTCTTAAATCATTCGTAACATGAACTTTTACACTTTCATCTTAAAATAAGTCCAACAACTACCCATAAATCACAAGTAGCTGAAAGAATAGCAACTTAATGTTGAGCAATTTGCCCCAAGCCAGAGCTGGGGCGAAACAATAAATTAATGTGATAACCGCAACCGGCATACTACGTGCTATCAGATAATAGTTTCCGGTTGTGGTTGCTTATTAGAATATTCTATGGTGAGGGTGTAATTATATATTGAGTTCCTCTCTGTTAATTGCTTTGAGTATTGCTGTACCTTGAAATAATTAATAACGTACATATTTTGCTAAGTAAATGGATGTATTGGAGACGAATATATATTAAAGCGAATAAAGCGGTATAGTGGTAGTAGAAGTAAATTAGAATATAGTATAGTATAGTATAGTAGAAGAGAAGTAGAAGTAAAGTAAGTAGTGCAAGATATCGCGGTTAGGAATAGGATGGGTGACCGCTGGTGAATTATTTTTTTGTTATTTCCGGGATTCGGATGCGTTATGCTCTTAGTTGTTATAGATAGTTTTTGGTTCAAGTTGAAGGCCCATCGCCACATTTCTAAATTTTAACTACTTGAGTTCTAATGAAAGGTACGATTGCCGGTTTATACACATGTGGGGGTATTTCTTCAAGTTCTCAGATCAGAAATGATCAAATTTCGATGAATTTCTTGGAGTTGACAAATGTCCAAAGTCAATAATAACTAATACTTCTCCTGATATAAAACCTTCTATTGCTCGATACTTTAACATCATAACAAAATCACAATGAAATACTGAATTGCTTGAACTGACGATACATGAAAAAGTATGTTACAAACAGACTGCATGTTAATAGATGAAAAGTCAGAAATAAAACAATAATAATAAAATTATCTAAATAAATAAATTGGATTAGAGTATCAATGTGACCAATGAAATGGATTTTATCATGTCTATAATTGAATGCAATTTCGTATTCCCAGGACTAAGCACTCCTAGATACTCCTAGTTGCCATTATATAAAACAAACCAAAATTCAATGCATATTTTGCTCCCAAGATAGCAGCTACGTGTTTATCGCCAACATCGGGGAGACGCGCGAATAATCAATTTTATGTAGCCGATCGTGTCTTTAACAGTTAATTGATTGTACGCTACATTGTGTGAGATGGCTCGTGTCATTTATCTCCGGGCATGTGTGTACCCACTTCATGTAATATTTTTTTATTCAACCGCCATTTTGCAAGAAAATTCACTAACGATTTACGAGGCACGTAGAACTTAATATTGCTTTAGGAAGCTCGTGACACGTTTTAGAAGGGTCAATAAGAACTAATGGGGTTCGGAAATTCTGGTTATAGCATAAATGTAGTCATAATGTGAACTAATGTAGAGAATCGAATGGAATGTCAATAGAATTATTAAATGGAATGTATCAAATAAAATTTGTAATTTCAAAGTGGCGGTATTGAGTAAGTTCCCTTGTTGTGCCATTGAATATGTAGTGAATAATATGGCTAAAGTCATAAAGTTTAAAGACAATTTTTGTAATATCTTTTTTATTTTTTTATATTATGTGTATTTTTATGTATTATCCTGTCCAAAAACTATGTAATATCAATTAAGATCAATCGTAATATAATAAATTCGTCACAGTGATTAGAAACGTGATGGTACTTCCATGACGAAACTTTATTTTTTTTACTTTTTTGCTGGATAAGGCCACCTGATGCTCTGCAGCCCATGGATATCTTTATTCATCGTGGATTGGACGTGGGTGCCCATGCACTGCAGTGACCACTTAACGTCAAATGGCCTGCATGCCCGTTTCTTACTCCTTCTTAAAAAAAGCCAAACAGACAACGCCAGTGCCAAATCCTCGAAAGCAATCTTCATCCAAAGAATGAGTATCAAACAATAAACATGGCTGAGCGTTTCCGAAGCCATCTCGGGAGTATGAAATAATGATATTGCTTTGGCATCCCTCCTCGTTCCTTACAAGATGTCTCCGTGACTTAAACTTTAAACCTTGCCAAGTGTCCTTTAGACGTTGATTTGGACGGACGAGTTATAGAAATGGAGCAAGACGTCGAGACGTCGTGCGGTGTAAATGGGCCGTGAAGGGTGCAGATAAAATTGAAACTACTTACGATAAATAAAAGATTAAGAGAATTGAAAAAAGAAAGAAAATGTTTGACTAGACATGCTGTCTTCTTGGTAAAATGAAATCTACTTTCGTTACAAAGATCTAGTATAAGAAAAAAATGTACATACAAATATACTTACAAACATGGAATCCCTTAAAAGCAAATATAATGAAAGCTTCACGCAAACGATCTCAAGTAGGCATTCATGCGGCAAGGTGTAAAGAATGCTGGTCGCAACTGCATTGAATAGCGATCGCAATTCTCTGCCAGATATGAACGAGCCCTCTTGTTATCTGTAACATCGAGCAAACAAGTCTAATATTTTTTTTGTAGATGTCAGTTTAGAATTTAATTAAACACAATAATAGCTTAGTGATAAGGATATCTTCAAATAAACCAGCTCTCTTTTCACAACGCTGGCCGTGGAATTAATTCATTATACTATGTACGGGGACTCACGATTAACATTTTTGATTTTTGATTGCCGATATTTTGAACCAGTTACATGGCTCGTGGTCACGGCGAAACTCGGCAAGTGGTTCGAAACATCGGCAATCAAAATAAAAAATCGTTAGTCGTACCCGGTACATAGCAAAAATGTATAAAATTCGCGATAATATTAGTTTAAAATCATACGTGGGACAATTTTTTTCAATAAATGTTAGTCACTTGGACCCAATAAACCAAGACGTTATCTAATAGAGCCGTGTGTGTGGCTTCTTCAAATTGTTTTATGACATGTGAGACGCTTGGCTTCAAATTGTTATATTTGACGTAATGTTACCATTTTATACATATGTTAAGGTCACTGTTTAATAAAAAAAGAAAGTAAATCAAATCGTATCATCTGTTTAGGAGATATGATGTCATTATTTTTTTTATAAAGGTAGGAGGACTATAGTTCGACCGGGGTGGTTCCACCGCCGTCCTTATAATCGGCCGTAAAGCATTACTTGTGTTTCGGTTAGAGAGGTGCGGTTACCGGCCACACTTTGAAGCAAAGCGACCATCTTTGTCCTCAGGAGTAGCAAACGTATCTACGTTCGAGCTCAAATAGGATTTCGTTCGTGTTTGTGGTTGTGCGTGGAAGTCTTTGGACTACTTAATATCAGCTAGTTTGCATGCTCGTTTGCTACACTTTCCATATAAAAAAAAATAAGTCTATTGTACACGATGTTTAAGAAATGTCAATTGGCTACCTAATATTTAAAAGAGAAATAGGGAAAAATAAAACTGCCGAATTGGCTTTTACGCTTCAGGGAAAGAACTGATTTGGCTTATTAAAGATGCTTTTTGAAACTTACTCTTTTCCGATGACGATTATATCTTTATTTTACCCTTGATTTTTTAATATCAAGGAGATTTATTTTATAAGAAATATTTCTATTTAAAAAATAATTTTTTCATGTGAGAAGAGTAGTATCTACGTTCGAATTCAGATTGGTTTTCAGTCGTGTTTGTGGTTGTACGTGGATGTTTATGGGCTGCGACTACTTAACATCAGGTGGTTTGCATGCTTGTTTGATACTCTTCTCACATAAAAAAGTAAAATTTTAAATAGCCCTAAAATTGTATTATTACAAAGTTACATGTATTTTACTGGAAAGATTCAAAGTAGCGGAAAAAACAAATGAGTATCTTCATCCTTAGTAGAAATCCTATCTGAGTTCGAACGTAAATACGTTGCTACTCCTGAGGACTAAGATGGTCGCCTCGCTTCAAAGTGTAGCCGGTAACCGCACCTCTCCAACCGGAACACGAGTAATGCTTTACGGCTTATGAGGGAACTTATTGTTTCATTCCTCATTTAACGTCAGATAAGCATTTTGGTACTTTTTTCATTTTTTTTCCGACTGTCAGATTTTTATTTCGTTGTAAATTAAAATTTTGTAAAACATAATTTTGATTTCTTACTAAGTTCTTTTAAATTTAATAAACTTGAACGCAGCTTTATTCTCGAACTTGTTCAATCACGTCCCATTCAAAACTGACGTCAAAAGGTAGATATATTTCCCGTTCCTTAAAGTTTAAAGTCATCTCGTAAGATACGGATCTTCCCATTCCTTAAAGTTTAAAGCCATGTCGTAAGATATGGATTGTTCGAGCAACTTAAATCAAATAAAATCAAAAATCGTATGGAAATTGTCTACCCTATTCGTCAGATGTTAAAATTGACGAAGACGCGATTCGAGATCAAAAATAATATGGACATTTCTCAAAAGTTGCGAATTTGACATAGGGTTGTCAACAACTAAAAAATCTTTGGGACCACGTGATCTAGAGGTGAGGAATTTAAACAAATTCACCTCGCCGACGTCTCTGGTGACCCAACAGCTGGCATGCATATTGCTCAGCATATTGGCATAGTCATACAAGGAGAATATGCTGCCAGCACCTTGGATACCATCCAATGCTGACTATATTTTATAGTACCGATTATGTTTGCTTGCTTTTGTATGTATATCTTTTGTATATAATTATAACTGTCGACCCGGCCTACCTTCGCTCGGGTAACAGAATTTATATTTAGTTACATTATTTTCCTTTCTTACATGCGTCCAGTCATTACCAAGCTACAAAATTAACAGTTAGAAACATCTACTTTGAACGACAACTGAGTTAGTATATTGAATTTAACTGTTTAATATCTCACCTAATTTTCAAAAAAACTTAATTTATTATGCACCAAAACCTTAAGTGATCACTCTACCTGTTGTTGAAAACTGTGCCGGCTACACTTTGAAGCGAGGCGACCATCTTAGTACTCAGGATTAGCAACGTATCCGCTCTCGAGCTCAGATAGGATTTCGGTCATGTTTATGGTTGTACGTGGATGTCTATGGGCTGGGACTACTTAACTTCAGGTGGTTTGCATGCTCGTTTGCTACTGTTCTCACATAAAGAATATATCTGAAGAAAAAAAAGGAATTTCGTATTCCTGTAACATTCATCTGCAACTTGATCTCCGAGTCTGTCAGTCATCTTACTCTTTTACATAGATTGCGCTATTTTAACACTCTTTTATTAGTTTGGCTTCTATCTACATATGTATGTAACGGATTCTTTGAGTATAATTTTCACCAATTTCCAGAAGTCTAATTGATTTGAAATTTTGCAAACTTATAAAGGACGGATGACAATGCAATAATATGAAAAAAAAATAGTAAAAAAAACTAATAAATACGCTTTTATAAAACATCCAACTATAAAAGTATAAATGAGAAATAAAATTGCGATGTAAAAAAAAGCGTTGGGAGCTTTTGCAGTGATCTATTGTCACCACGCACCGCAAGTTATATGTATATTAATCGATGCGCGAAAGTTTTGCAAGTCATCTACTTAGGGTACCTAGATTTAACATCCATTAATCAAAACTAAAACTCTGGCTACGAAGTTGTTCGTGGGATTTGGTTTTTCTACATGTAGCTCATATATTAACATGTACGTATTTACTCGACATTTACAAGTACTAATAATATAATCCGTTGTACCAGTGAACGACAATACGTCTAGACAATCATATTTTATTATTAACGACTAGACGAGTGAATTCGAATGGTTTACATAATATTTCTATAAATTATTATATTCATTTTACTATTTAACAGGTACTTAAGATTAACGCTTTTAATTGCCGATGTTCGAACCTGTTGCTTGGCTCGTGGTCACGGCTAAACCGTGAATGAGTTCAGCCGTGATTGTGACCCATGCAACCGATTAGATATTATAAACCCTTATCCGAAAAACAATCATGGAGTTAATAGTCGTGAACCACGTCCTTTCCGTCCGTCCGTCACGAACGAGCGACCCTCACTACCAGGTGGAACCGCCACTTGCCGTGACGGAAGCCCAGCAGGAGCCGCCCAGAGATCGGGCGACGACCATCGCTGGTGTCGGCATCTCGACGCCGCACGCGGCGTCGGGACGCGGTGCGGATGTTTCGGCTCACGGTTTCGCTGGTGGCCGCGTCGCGGATGAAGTGGGACGCTGCGCAACAGCGAGCGTCCCGACTATCCCGGCGTCCGCCACCAGTGCAGCAGCATGCGCCGAGTTCGCAGAGCGGTCACGACGACGCGGCTGCGCGCGTTGAGCGGACGGAGAGTAAGGAGAGGGCGAATCCGTAGACAGCACTCGAGGGTCCATCTCTGAAGGGTCTCGCGCCGCTAATCCAGGTAATCCAGACGAGCGGCGTTACCCCTTCTTCCCTCCGGCTCTATTCTCGCGGCGATTTCGGGTAGGTTTGGTAAAAACAAAACCACCTGAAAAATTTTCACAAAAATGTGAAGGGCTTCGTCGAGTAGGATCTAAAAAAATAGATCTACTAGACCGATCTTCACAATTTCCGTGTGGGGTTTTTGCAGGAGACCCGTCTTCTTTTTTCTTTTCTTGTAGATGGAGGACAGTCCATGGAGGAACGTTGTATAATCACCGGCGTATATATAGGTCGTGTCGCTTGACTAATCACGCTACCCGTGTGGCACGTGATCGCGTAATCCGCCGTAAAGCATTACTCGTGTTTCTGTTGGAATGATACGATTACCGGCTACATTTTGAAACGAGACGACCATCTTAGTCCGCGGGAGTAGCAATGTATCTACTTTCGAGCTCAGTTTTGATATTGCTTTTGTGTTTGTGGTTGTACGAGCATGTCTATGGGCTGTAACTACTTAACAGCCAGTGGTTTGAATGCTCGTTTGCTACTCTTTTCATATAAAAAAATAAGTGACAACCCTAAGGAATGCCTACGGCTACCCCATTATAGACCCCAGTGATCCAATTTGAATAACAAATTCTACAATTGAAATTTTGTTTCGTCGTCCCATTAAAATATGCCTGGATTTGAAAATTTTATTTTTAAACTAGTTTCTTTTCAAAATACTTTTTTTTTGTTAAAAGTAAGTTATTGTCAATTATCACTACGAAAATAGCAATATAATAATTTAATCTTGGGTCTTACTAGAACGTATTAAAACAAGTTTAATTTAACCTTACTTCGAAAATTTGTCTCTAAATATTGTAAAAAAAAAACCCGTCGCGTCTGTCTGTTGGTGATAAACTCGAAATGTACTAGACGATTTTTCTTACAGTTTTCAACACCGAGTGGAGTGATATCTGAGGAAGGTTTCGGTGCATAATAACTTAAGTTTTTTGTTAAATTGGGCGAGAAATTAAATAGTTAAATTCAATATAGTAATTCAGTCGTCCTTCAAAATAGATGTGTTTGTGCAACTAGGTAATGACTGGGTATGTATGAAAGAAATATAATGTAATTAAATATAAACTCTATTACCCGAGCGAAGCTGGGCCGGGTCGCAAGTTCTAGTTTAAAATCATGTACTTTTAAGAGCACGTAGGCATTACATAAACAAAAAGACGTAAATTAATTATCCAAACGGTAAGTCCCTGAACGCAAGATTGATTTGCGAGGCTGAGACTGATCGGTCCCTGCGGAGCTCCAAGATTTACGGCTATGAAAGAAAATGGTGTATCTACACGGTTTGTACTTGCATTGTGGATAAACACGTTTTGAACTGAAATTCTGAAGGAGCTCATTATTTTTATCGTGAATGGGCGAAAACGTTAAGCAACGTCGGGCGTAGCCATGAATTGGAAGGGTGACCATTGGTGGCAACTTTTATAAGTGATTATTTGTCCTCATAATTCGCGGTAAAGTATTACTTGCGTTTCGTTTGGAGAGGTGCGGTTGCCGGCTACACTTTGAAGCGAGGCGATCATCTTATTCCCTGCGGAGCTCCAAGATTTACGGGCATGAAAGAAATTGGTGTATCTACACGGTTTGTACTTGCATTGTGGATAAACACGTTTTGAACTAAAATTCTGAAGGATCTCATTATTTTTATCTTTTATTCTTTTAGTTTAGTGACAAGATAACACTTCAAAGTAGCGTGTTTACTTTAGTTTGATCAGTGAAATGGGACAAAAAATGTTTGCAAATCGGTTTTAATTGTATTTAAGACAAAAACCTACTCAAAATAACATTAATTCAATTTATTATTAAAAATAAATATATACATTACATTTATTAATAGAAGTAATTATAATAAAGACTTTAAACAATCTGAAGAGAGTTGGTGCCATAGCGGCATGGTTCATCCTTAGCTGGGCCCGGCTGTTTTTTTTGTGTGAAGAGTAGAAAACGAGCATGCAAACCACCTAATGTTAGGTAGTCGCAGCCCATAGACATCCACGTACAACCACAAACACAACTGAAATCCTATTTGAGCTCGAACGTAGATATGTTGCTACTCCTGAGGACTAAGATAGTAGCCTCGCTTCAAAGTGTAGCCAGCAACCGCACCTCCCCAACCGAAACAAAAGTAATGCTTTACGGCGGATTGTGAGGGCGGCGGTGATACCTCCCCGGTTGAAGTATAGTTCTACCATCTATTAAGCAGTTGCAGTCCGACATAATCTTACGTCGACTGCGTGACGGAAGGCACCCATTCCGGGTTTTCCTGACGTGAACAAAATGCGGCATGGTGCCAAGAACGCTAGCCGCATTTCCGAGTTGAACAGTGATCACTATTCTCTGCACGAAAACGGACCAGCCCTCTTGTTAGCAGCGTTGTCGATTATTAAAATAATAATTGTTTATTAATAAATTTAATTCACGGCGAAATGGCTCGAACTTCCATTCTTCCCGCATTCCCGACCCTAGAAGACTTCTAGCGAAATGAGAAACCATATTGCTATTCTGTTTCCTATCTACAACGACACGCCTCAATGTACTTGTGATAAATGAATACTGCTCACAGAACTACGCATATATACCACACTATATATAGTATATTTTCTCACAATGGGGGCATAGTTCGCGTTTAGAACTATTAAATCGTGGGGCAAAAAACTATAAATTGTCGCCGCTTAGCTCCGCTGTGCAGTAATCATGCAACCGCCCGCGAGTTATAGCTTGGTGCTTATTGTTAAACCGTGCGATAAAAGCTATGCGATATTCTTTTAGGAAATTAAACGGACTAATTCTACTTTAAAGGTGGTAGAGCCGTTAGAGCTCGCCCGGGGCGGCACCACCGCCACACTCATAACCCGCCGTAAAGCAACACGTTCTTAATGTATTGTGTTTCGGTAGGGGAGGTGTGGTTGCTGCATACATATTATGAGAGGCGACCATCTTAGTCCTCAAGAGAAGGAACGCATCCGCGTCCATCCTTAAATAAAACTTCAGTTCTATTTGAGATTGGACGTGGTTCCATGGGCTGCAGTGACCACTTAACATCAGG
>DWON01011277.1:0-10282 GCA_018251015.1 Phocides pigmalion okeechobee
AGCCCATAGACATCCACGTACAACCACAAACACGACCGAAATCCTATCTGAGCTCGAACGTAGATGCGTTACTACTCTTTAGGACTAAGATGGTTACCTCGCATCAAAGTGTAGTCGACAACCGCACCTCTCCAACCCAAAACCGATTATGAGGGCGACGGTGGTGCCTCCCCGGTCGAACTATAGTTTTCCCACCTTAAAATATTATGGTAAAACTTATACGGTTACTCTGAGAACGAATCATCGCCACACCCATCATATACATCGCTACCAATCATTTATAGCGTAAGTTAATTAATGCGTTTTGGTAAAAAGAGTGGTTGCCAACTTACATATGACGCTATTTTGTCCAGAAGTAGTTACGCATCTATGATAGACTTCAGGAGGGATTTCTGGTCTACATGGATTTATTACAAATATTGACTACTTAGCATTAATTAAGTTAACAAAAATTTAACACCTTAGCTATCTCAAATCAAACACGGAGATTTCAATTATCAAATAAAAGAAAAAACTTGAGGTTTCAAACTGGTCACGTTATTGAAGCAAAGAAGCGATATGTACCCTGGGATTGTAATCTATACATCCTTTGTTGGAATAGGGCGCACACCAAACTTAGGAGATCCAACTTTTTGGACTTGTAGCCGGTAGGAGTCCGCTATAGGTTGAGAGAGAAGGCGAGCCCCCTCGATTAAGCCGTATCAAAGAATGATATTTAACCTAAATATGTCTATCCGCATTCCCTCACTGAATAACTGTTGCAATTCTCTGCATAAGATATGAACCAGCCCTGTTTCAGCATCAATCATCCATTCTTTTTATATGCAGTTGGCTACACGTGCCCATAGGCATTAGGTAATCATTCACCATTACGTTGATTGCATGCTCGTTTGCCATTTATATTTCATAAAAAAAACGCAAGGTACTCACGAGAAACCAGTAAGTGCATTTAAAAGGGAAGATTTTCCAGCTCCCGATGGACCCATGATGACTGTCAGCTCTCCAGACTTGAAAAGACCACTCACTCCCTTCAGGATTTTCTTCGTTTCTAAACAATAAAACCATTGGAATAAATAATTATTGGGAACATCCACAAACACGCACGTGTGTATACACACATACACACACATGCGCGTCGCTAGAGTGTTATGAGGAAATTTACACATTTTAATGCGTAACAGAAGCTCGAGATTAAAGCATTTTAATTGTTGATGCTTCGAACCAGTAGCATGGATGTTGCTGGGGCCCTAGTCACGGCTAAAACTGTTTAGTTTTAACCATGACCACGTTGAACTAAAACGAAATAGCAGCATGGATTTGATACAGGAAAACTAAACAGTTTACTCAATCCAAACTGACAATTAAAAAGCGTTAATCGCGAGTACTCGTTACAAAGCAGAACTTAATTTTATATAATTGTATATTTTTATACAAGAATTGCTCACTTATTCATAAAAGTTAGATAAGAACTTCTGGTTTATTTAACACACTACTAGGTAAGTAAATGGCAGTGGAAAATAATAATACAATACGATGCACAGACATTTGCATCCTGATCTTCAGGTCTTTCGAGATTCTAGTGATATTATAAACAGCCATAGAATAAACTTATAAGGTCATTTAAATAATTAATTTGCTATTATCTGAAATTAGTTATTATCTTTATTACTACTTTGTTACATAATTTTTAGATACGATAGATACGGAAGTTATTAGATATCTCGAAAAAATAGAGCTTGCCATCTTTTGTCAGCGAGTTTTAACGTATAAAAGTCGATATAATAATACATTAAGTAAATAAGAATGTAGGGCTTCTTTTGTGTGGCACGTGGGGATACTCTGTGCCCTCAAAGGAAATTTGAAAAATATCCAAAATTGTCATAAATGCGGAAAATGACGGAAGAATGAAAAAAAAATTGATACTTCTATTTTTTCCTCAAAACACAGTGGCAAGGGGTGAGAAGGGTTTACAAAAAATATGGTCTTATAACATTCGAGAATTAGTGTCGTCCAAAAAATCATAAAATTTTGATCTTCGATTTCAAATTATAGCACATTATACACTTATAGCATTCATTTAAACATTCCGCGAGAAAATCAGCAGATTGATTCTGGTTTACAATATCCGTAACATAGCGTATATAACGTCTATAACGTATATAACGTCAAATTATAATAAAATGTAATAGCGTATCGTAAATTATTTAATAAACTGTCAAAGATGTTTACGACAACGAACCGATACAACATATTTATGTAATATTATTACACGATCTCGTTAGAATAGCTGTGTAATATTTTATAGCGTTAATCTAGTAATAGCACTATTATAACGATAGCTGATTGTATGCAAATGATGCAGCTCACTGCAGATTTATCACATGCTTAATGGAATACTGACTCAACTCAAAAAAGACAATTGCTGGGAAATCGCAAAAAAAGATCTTGCTTTGAGAACTTATCTTACTTGTTAATGTATAAAATTAAAACTGATATATCGCTGGGGCGGCAGTAATGCGTAATTTCAATTTAATTCGAACGGTAGACGGTAGATGGCGCTAACAGAAGCCTGTATCTGTATGTAACAGAGTTCTGACCTATCTGCTATTGGGTCAATGTTCCATTAAGCATTCGATATGATCACCGTTGACGTCGGGAAAACCTTCACGCCGTTAACCCTTTAGGGACACAATTTTGTAAATTTCAACCCTAAAAAGGGCTGAAAGTTTGTATGAATGTATTGTTATATTAACGTCTACATGAACAAAGATGCAGATAAAAGCTAGTATGGAATAAATTGAGAAATAGCAAATAAATGTTTAAGATTGTAATTGCAACGAAAAACTTAATATAAAATCATAAAACAGTATAACATAATACTTACGACACGTAATTGACTTTATTTATTTTATACATTTACATATAAATGAGGGTTATTACCTCCAGTAGATATTTTTTCTATATTTTTTGTTGTAAATACCAATTTATTATATTTGTAAATTACAGCGCTAATCTTGTTTCTATTTTTTGATTGAATAACTCTGTGACTATAAAGTTTGTAAAAAAACACATTAAAAAAATTTAAGTGTCGTAATCACTCTTTTCTTTTTAGTTTATACTTTTATTCTAACATAAACATATTTTTAGATCACAGGTAAAACGTTTAAATTTCAATGGGATGGAATTACTTTAAAGTAATTAAATAAAATATAAATAATTAAATGAAAACCTAAATTAAACAATGTAAAGGTGATTCCCGCGACAAATGGCGAACGCAACTATTTGCACGCGATATGAACCAGCTTGTTTCTCACCAGCAGCATCGATCAAACATGTTATATTTATTCCAAACTATTTCTTCCAATTGCTACTGGCATTCGCAAATTGAGATGGTCACAGAAACCGGTAATATAGAACAGAAGTCCTATTAATAGGTATTCCCTAAGATCGATTCATTTTCTCGAAAGCGGCGTCCGCAGTGAGCATCGTAATTTCTTTAAAATTTGATAGCGTTAAGCGTAATATTTTGTGCATGTATGAAGGTAAATACATTGTTGTATCTAAAAAATGCATAAAATATAACCGACTTCATGCACTGCAAAATATTTTTTTGTTTGGAATGTTGATTGAAAGATTGTTTTGAAGTCGACGCTTCAAAGAACGACTAAATTCTTTAAACATCGTCTTCCGGGGGCATGGGAATATTTAGAGAATTTGTATTACAAACCTTTCTTAATAGAAGCCGGCTAAATAAATATTATATTACCATCATTTCGTTAAAGTATATCCTGTCGGGAATTTAAACAAATTACAAACAAATCACCTTTAAATCTAATGGTATTACCATTAGATTTAAAGGTGAGTTTTATTAATTCATTAAAATTCGAATATATTGTCGCTTTTATTTTGCAGAATAATAATGAAGTCTATTATATGTAAATGCGTTTTCACTTCTGAGGTCTAAAATGGTCGCTTAATAAGTGAGCGGGCGTCACACATTTTGGTCGAAACACGAGCATTACTTCACAAGAAATTGGTTTCCCTCACTCGTCGAACCATACAAGTTATACCATGCAATATTTGAGTAACGATGCATATTGCGGCAAGAAGCGAGATTAAGGTTTATCTCACAAGTTCTTGCGAAGGTTGTTTGCTAAAATTACATTACAAAAGTATATATTGAAATCGCGGTCTTGTTAATGTTTCTTGCCAACGACAACTTGTTTTTTATTTAGCAATGTGTTAGTTGTAGTGTTGCTGATAGTGGACTATCGATAACATATCTGGTGGGAAGATGGCGTTGTGACGCGTTAATAATATACCAAACCATCCACCGACAAGAACCAACAACCCCTAAAGAGGTAAAAGAGGGATAAAAAACTTTGTACGAAAGCGAATAAAAAGCGAATAAAAAAAAAAAAAAAATTGTAATTTTTTTTTATTTTCGTTTGTTCATTTACTTCAAATATACACAGGATGGAAATGAAGCTGCGTGAATAATTAGATCATAATATTGGTTTCTGCGAGCAAAACTGCGGGCTAATCTATTATAAACATTAAGTAGACCGCGTAATCAGAATGACATGGAAAAAGCGTTTTTAGGTTAAGGTTATTTTATCACACTGATACTTTTATATAAGGATAAATAATACTACAATTATTGTTAAACTTTAACAAGTATTGAGGGCGAGATTGATTATCAAGGGCGCGATTATAGATTTTTTTTTAATTAACTAAGACATAACAAAAGGCAAATTATGATTTTCACAGTCTATTTATGTATTCGTAGTTGTAGCTTATTTTGATTTCACAATACGTCAAATAATAATTTAAAATTTGGACATTTGGACTAGAATAAATTGAAATAAAATGTGATTTAGGTTTGCCGTATTAGTAGGTAGATGGATCTATAATAAATCCGAATTATAAAAACGAATTCTATCCTATCATCATTATATCCCAGGTAAAGGTAAAATTTGTACGGATTAATCTACTTTTAATTTATTTATTGTAAAGTGATTGTACCATACCATATTTTTAATAAGCATCTTAACAGATATTTACTTTTTCGTTAAAAAACTAAACAGCAGAATTGATTTCGACTCACATTTGGGTACACTATCGTATTCTTATTTTATATATGTACTTATTGCCCGATACACAGAATTGTCTTTGTGTATATGCCTTAATTTCAAACTACAGAAGAAAAAGGCTACATTTTATATTTTTCTCTTTCGTGTCGGACAATTACGGCAACATATCAAGCAACAATAACCGTTTTACCGTGTATATAATCTATGTAGCGAAAGAAAAAAATACATAACGTTAGTTTTCGTAATGACAAGACATCCGACGAAGGGACATCCGAGATGGGCGGCGCGACCGGTATCTGAGGCGCCGACATCGGTGTTTGGGGCAAGAGTCCCCGGAGGGGGGCCTGGCCGGGCCGGGCAGCCACGGGCGGAGTAGCGGATGTGGGCGCGTTACCATGGCTCCGCCACTCTGTGGTGAGATGAATACACGTCGGTTTTTTAGTGGATTGGAGCCCCACATACCCCTCCGTCGGCCCCGTGGATGAGGGTACCCGTTCCGGATATTTCCGACGAAAGTTCGCTAGTATATAATATATATTTACATGAGGTATAGACTATCAAACCCAAAATATTTTTCAATTTATCTTTGAGAACAGAAACCCGAATCCTTTGGTTGTAAAATCGGTATTACCGTTGCGGGTATTAACCCGTTAAAATTGTTCAATGTTAACATAAACCAAAAATCGATATAATTACAACATTTTTGCCGCGGTTATTGCTTGCGCAACTCGATAAGTTATGTAGTTTTATTTACACCCTATATGTACACTTCGAATCTACAGAAGGAATAAATAAATCATACTTTTTCTTCTATTTGAAATTGATACTTTATAATATTTATATCATGTTAAATTAATCAATTTTATCAAAGTTTGGTATCCGCCTTCATGAATTACTCACTGAGCAAAAGTTGACAGAGTTGACAGAGTTGATTGCTTTTAGTAGTATCATGCTTTGCTCCTGTATTTTTTGATGGTTAAAATATATAAATGATTCAGGGATCAACGCCCCAATGGAACTGCTGAACCAAGAATGCTGAAGTTTTGCAGATAGATTCGTTATATAGCGGAAGTGAGCAATATGGAAGGTATTTTAGGAATTTTCATCAATATATAAAATATATAAGAAAGCTAGCCGGATTCTGGCGTTGAATAACGATCACAGATATCTGCTCGAGAAATGAACCAGCACTATTGTCCCCAGTGGCTGGATTAAACTGGTCTAATTGTTTGGAAAAAATACTTGTGTATGTGTATGAGCCTGCCTGTTATAGCGTGGGTCGTAAATGGACGAAACTATTTTAATTGTTTTGTTTAACAAGTGAGTGGAGTGAGTATTCTTAGCTATGATTAAAGAAAATCTATTGAACTGCTTGAATCAAAATTTAGTTTCCTTTGAATTCAATGATTACACATAGTAACTGTAACCCGGTGCTGCGGAATCAATTGGAATCAGCAAGATACCTAACTAAAAACCAACTTTTAGCAGGATCATACATTCTTTTAGTGGGAATTTGTAAGCTTTATGTAAATAGACAAGTAAAATTAGTTCTCTAGATTCACTATATCTTAACGTAATGTTTCTAACTTCATTGTGAAACACGCTTCATTATACATTACATCGGCATGTGCAACTTTCGATTCATCATGAAAGTATAGCAAGAAAATCATTAATTAACCTAAATAAAAATATGCCGAATATCTTAAAACAAATTATATTCAAAACCTAACCTAAACAATCTACATGAAGTCCGTGTCCTTCCGGCATGCCAAACACTGACCGGAGTTTGTCACTAAATTGCGATCGAAATTCTCTACGCTGAATCACTTTCCGCCATGAACTGTGATGTTTTTGACGCGCTGTAGGCGTCGATCATAAATATGAGTGATTAAAAATACTTATTTTAACGTGCCATAAGCGTCGATCAAATATTGGACTGATTAAGAACGTTGATGCTTTTTAACGCGCCATAAGCATCGTTCAAACGTTGGACTGTTTAAAGACATTGATGATATTTATCGCGCCAAAATATCGATCAAAGATTGTACTGATTAAAAACACTGATGTTATTAATGCGTCATAAGGTTCGATTAAACATTGAACTGATTAATAACTCTGATTTTATTTAACGCGGAATAATATTGATCAAACATTGGACTGATTAATAACACTGATGTTTCAATAATGCGCCATAGGCGTCATTCAAACGTAGAATTGATTAGAAACACCGATGGTTTTTAACGCGCCATTAATGTAATTTCAAAATCGCAATTACAATTTATCAATTTCGTCAAAACATATGGTCATAGCACGTCATACATTGCGGTATCAGTACATGTCGACCGTGCTAATCTTCCGTTACAACAGCACGGTCGCAGGCCGTAACCGGTAAAAATTGCGGAATAGATAATACTGTGATTCGTAACGTCTTTATTGCGTAACTCTTTTTATTTTATTATTCGACACCAATTCCATTAATTAAAGGACAACAGTCATTTTTCTAGCTCGCAGATCCTCAGACATTCATTCATTCATACTATATTAGATTTTCTTAGTTTTAGCCTGTCTATTATCAAATACAATAGAAATCAAAATATAAACGAAATTTTCGTATCTTGTGCAAAGAATTGCCGTCACTATTTGGCGCGGAAATGCGACCAACGTTCTAGGCACCATACCACTTGGACATGGATTTCCTTTACATTGTTTAAGTTAGGCTTTTATTATTATTCTTTTTAAGGCATACCATGATAGATTTGTAATTAGAAAAAAAAGTAAGTAGATAATAGAAGTCTCAAAGACGACGATCTTGTCGTTGCATTATTTTTTATCCAAAATAACTAGGGATTGCCCATTTGCAATATGGTCCCACAATATAAAAAAATCACTCGTCAAAGACAAACTGGCAAGTATAGCAAAGTACGATAAAATTTATCGTAAATTTAGGTGACACAAAAAAGCAATATTTATTAAATTACATTCATCTAGTTTTTTACATTAATTCCGGCATCATGTTCTTCTTATCGCAGATTATGTAAAAAATTACACAAAAACGAATTAGCTTCGTAAATTTAATTTAAGATGCAGAATTTTTTTTAAGAGAAACACAACGGACTTTGAAATAATAACATTGTGACATAGAACATAGAATTATCTCTTCTCTTCTCTCTTATATATAAAAATGAATGTTTGTCTGTATGTCCTTTATAAACTCGTAAACAATGCATTTGATCATGCGATGATCTTAAGCAAAGTTGTTGTGCATGAGCCCACGAAGGTTTCTGAGTTGGTACGACCATTTTTTTCAGAAAAAACTCAATAAAATGAATTAAATTTTTGTGTAATATCTTTCCTTCAAATTTATTTTAATTGGTTGCGTAGCAACGCGCGCAGGGTACAGCTAGATATAAATAAATTTGAGGAGCCAGTCTAGAATGTGACCATCGAAAAAATAGGAAGCAAATTAGGCTACCTATCTGTCTATTTTTTTGCGCTTGCGTGTAGTAATCGTAATTTTTACTGAAATGCTGATACGTTAAATATGTTTTCATTTAGTTAGTTTGATCAAATTATGTGTTGGAAAATTTCAAATTAATTTATGTTTTGCTTAAAAAAACGCATAAACATATTGAACGTGTGCTAAAATATGTTCAAAGTGTGTAAATTATTAAAAACACGCCATGAATATTTCTCTGCGCATATGTGTATAACGTATTGCTGCGTGCTGAGCCTTATCCATGACTCCACGAGCCAGCCAGCTGGCCAGACAACCAAGTCGAGTATGGTGCTTGGTAGATACGCCACGTCAAACGAGGTGCACGCCAGCTCCTGGTGGATTAACCTCGATAGAAAACATGACGTTGACAATGGCTGTATCTATTGAATATAATAATACACTTGTTATGTTTAATTCCCTTTCAATGATTAGATTATTAATAGATTTATTATTACAGTTTCCCGTATTGTTATTTTGTTTAAATGTTTACTACTTAGGATTATTATAATTAGTTAATTTATTGATTGTTTACAATACAATATTTCTGTGAATTGTCGACGCTTATCCTGTCTAGAGAAAACGGCTCCAGCTTTGTGCTACCTCCCGCAACGCTGACTCGATGTAATATATGAGCACCACAGTTTTAATATTGTTAACACCTACCACTGGGCTTTGGATGGATGAACCATGTACAAAAGGCATTACTATAGGCGCAGAGTTCAAAACTATATTCATCATCGTCCTTGCTTTACTATTTTTTACTTTGGATTCAAATTAGGATGCACTTTTTGTTAAAAGGATTGTTTACTATTTTTTAGTTATAGTCAACTTAACGTAATTTTTAGCACCGACCTTCTGTGGTTTAAAAAAATATGTAAATCATTACATACCTATATCCTGTTTTATGTAAAGAAGTTCCCTTCTACAACATTAATAGAGCTGGAATTGTAATGGACTCGCTTAATATTTATTGCAACTCTTTTTATACAGCAATGTGGCGCACAGTTTTCTAAAGTGAAATGGAGAGTAGAGCGTATGTAGACATTTTTTATCCGTGGAAGTGCCCCTTCAACTCGTACCAAGCCTGTCAGATCGTCTGGATTTTTTGTCGCGTGTATACTTTGCGATAACTTCTAAGATAACAATTAAATTGTATTGTAAGGTATTTAATAATTAAGGTAATTAACGTATTAAATTTGATAAGGCATTTGCATACACTTAATGAACGATAAAGTTAAAATGTAACATTTTTACTACATTTAATTCGTTAAAATGATGAATTTAATACACTAAATACTTTGTTACTTATTTTATGATAATACGAGGATTTGTAACACTGGCCATAGACAACATAGGAATTAAGAAAAAAGTATAGAAATGGCGGGACTTGAAAAATAACAGCGGCGGTGCACATAAAAAAGTATGAAAACGAAATATAAGATTAATACAATTCTTTAGTGAAACGTGAAGACGAAAATGAAGTTGAAGGTGATCTTTTACTATGCATACCACTACAACGGTATAAATTAATTCTTATATTATATTTCCGCCGTAACTATATTATTTATATCGCGATAGAGTTTTTAGTTTCTTAATGGGATAATTACTTTTTTTTTTTTTTTTTTCTTTTTTTTTTAAAGGGCTTTGTCGCTAAAGCGATTATGCCCCCCTTGTAACCCGAATCTTAAACTAT
>DWON01011278.1:0-10281 GCA_018251015.1 Phocides pigmalion okeechobee
TGGAGGCGGCCATCTTAGTCCTCAAAAGTAGGAACGCATCCGCGTCCATCCTTAAATAGCACTTCTGTTCTTTTTGAGATTGGAAGTGGTTGTCCATGGGCTGCAGTGACCACTTACCATCAGGCGGCCTGCATGTCCGTTTTTTACTTTTTAACAATAAAAAAAAAACAGTTTGACTGTAACCGTTTTTAGGCACCCTTTTAAGCCAGGGCGTCTTGCTGGAATACTTCCTGCTGAACCGGGAGAATCTTAAAGAGTACTCCATCATTCTGTTGTAATGCTTCTATACCATTGCTTTAGATACGACTTAGTAACCAACGCAACTATGATGCATTCTAACCGCGCCCACAGGATAAACTCTATCACCGTAACCGATAATTCTTAATTGTCACAATATATCTATGACATCCGGGGCCGACTGCTCGAAGTGCCCTCCAAAGAACTGTGTATGAAGTTTACTATTAACACTTTCCCTGCGGCTACAACACTGCTGTGTAATTCTGAGCGCAACGCACTTGCGGCGTCTACGCACCTGTTTTTTTGTGAAAAGTTATTTTTACATCGACGCTAAAAGATTGGGGGCGGATATTACGTCTGTGTATTCGTAGATATACAGATGCTAAAAACTTCGAGCCGCGACAAACGTAATTTAACTTTGTCGATAATTTATGATGTACTAAACCGCTAAGCGCTTTACTATAGTATGCGTTTCTTGATAAATAATTCCATATAGCTAGCATGTTTAGTTGCAATACCTTTTTATTTAACCATAAATGTAACCAGTCGTTTCTTTACAAAGGAAGCATATTTAATAATATGTGAAAGAAATAAATAAAATGTTTCTTTGTATGAAATATTCCTAAATGCAGGTTAAAAATTCAAGTACTGCAAGCGTTACGGCATTAATTTCAACTAATTATTAAATATGTTCTTACAACATTCTTTTTTAAACCTAATACATTGACAACGCTCAACTGGACCGATTTCCTTGTATATATACAAACGACGCAATATAAATCATACGACGTGACCACGGCTTGAGTACTTTTAAAACCAAATGAGCAAATTACGCCATCACCGCAGTCCACGATACCTCCGTGCCTCACGGAGCTTCTACCAAATATCTCGAAATAGGAACGTAGGAAGGTAGGAAGGTGGCCAAACAATGTTTCATTGAACGGAATTAAACAGGTCTATAGAGGAAAGTTTACAAACCTATTGGATATGTGCCAATTTTGACTGATTTACAGTTATACATTGCTACATAAACATTGTATCGCAATTGCCTACCGTTGCCTTTGTGTACCAAGTCTGACTAAAATTCTATAATATCAATAATAATATGGCGGCATTATAACATAATTTCCATTGCCAGTGTCTTGCCATAGACTAAAAACTTTGTTTTTTTCTAGAAATGTAGCTTGCAGGCCGCTTGATATTACGTGGGTCACGCAGCCCATGGACGTTCGCCTCTAACCTCATTGCTTCTCTCGTGGATAAAGATAGCCTGTTTTCAAAGATATACCCATCGAGACTTGGTACCCCCACGGACAAACAACTAAAAATTGTGCGTTCGTAAATTTAAAAAGAGTTCAAGTGTCAAGTTCAATAAAATATCATCTACTTGGAAAACGATTACGAACAACTTTGATAAATAACAATTATTTATCAATCGGTTCAATTTTTTTATTATTATTAAATCATGATGTCATCCCAGTTAATATGTATTGTTACTGTAAAAGTTATCATATTTCCTTTTGAAATACTTATTCAATGTAATATTTCACACGAGTCCGTTATTTTCTGTAATGATTACACATTTTTAGTTAATAGAGAAATTACTTATTACATCGTAAATTAATTACGTCAACCTTACTAAACTTATATAAAGTAATAAGTAATAAAGAAGAAATAAACGAAATGTCGACATAGAATCTGGTAATTAAATATTTCTACGGAATTATTTTCTTACTTGGAAATATGTATCCATATAAAGTACATGTTTTCTTTCGAGTAACTACGAAAAAGTTGTTATAATTATAATAGTACTTTCACATTTGTGTTGCGTCATTGAGGGAGAAAAAAAAACATTATTTTTACTATATAACATTATGTACTCTAGAACGAGTCCTATTCAATTCAATGTGTCGTCACACAGCCACTAACCAGCAGACGACCACGACGCTTGCAACAAGACTTCATTGATTAAATCATGATAATTATTTAAAAGTTGTGCATCAAAAAATGACAAAATCATTACCCCAATTCTAATCGTAATTTCGTTTTCAAGTCCGATAGAAATATAAATAAAAACCGTACATCACCACCAACATAACTTAAACAAAAAGTAATAATTAATGAAAAGTGGCATAAATGGCGTATTTAATGTAGAGCCGAGTGGCCCGCAGTCATTAAAAATTAATGATACTTAGCCGGTACGTGTTTTATCGTCTCTTGAGCTTCTCACGATACGATGAAAGCTTTATTATTATACATAAATTGCTTGTTTAGATTTTAAATGTTTATTTAATCGCTGAAAGAGCACAGATGTTACACTCATAGAATTCTGTGAGCCGTAATAAAATTATGGTTGTTTTATTTATCTGGTTCAAAGATTGTCTAATCAGTTTTGAATAGAACAGAGTTACACAAAGGAATAACATGTTAAAATCGCTTGCAAGAGTTGGCGTTTTGGCAAGAAGATTTGAAAATATAGACGTGAGAAATATTGATAAACCCTGAAAATTAAACGTTAACAAATATATATCTCTGTTTACATGATCTTCTATGTATAATAGAAAAACAAGATATCTGTCATGTCCCTAAATATAATATAATTTATTCTTATCTACCTATCTCTTCTCTACATATTTTCCATATTTTTATTATGATGTACCTTGTAAAATAGCTAGCGATCGGTCAACGTCGCAGACGAGGTTCGGTTATTTATTCATCCCAGAAATCAGACCATGAGAACATCATTTTCTAACATAAATAAAATTGTCTCTACATCTCCACATATTTTATAAAGTTGTCTTATTATAATTTTATCCTCTACAAATAATATAATAAAATAATATTCTTATATTGTAGAACATATGAAGGGAATATTAATGTACACGTATTTAATAGTTTAGACGTTATCCTAAACAGTTGAACGTTTGCATTTAATAACAAAATGAACTATATTAATAAATGTGAAGTAAATAACTAAATTTAGTGTCGTAATTTTAGGAGGGATCACTTTAAAAATCAGATATGGTGTAATTTCTTGTGATTCCATTTGATTACGCTATAATAAATGTTTGTACTTTAAAGAAGTACTATTATGAAACGCATAACGTAACATAGAGCAGCCAACTAACAACGTATAGTTATTCAAATTCATCAAACTCTCTATATGGATTTGAGGGCAGCAACAGATGTTCGCAAAGGCAGTTGTTACTTAATATCACATGGACTACACATGTGATTGCTATTATTGGTACTTATATTATAAAGTTAACTTATTTGTTTTAATCTTGTGGTTCAATATTTATGCGTTGACCGTAGGTGTAACAGTTATTTCTGCCAAAGAACTAACCTTGCCATAAGTTCTATGCCATGAACAGGAGTTTTTGGACGGCAAATTGTAAATATAATGTATATTTAGTGTAAAAATTATTTTTAATTACATATATCTTAAGCTTAGTTTTTAGAGCTACATTTACAATATGTATTACTTGTAACTCGAACCAACAGTCATATTTAAATATGTTGTTAAATTTGAAAATTTTACTGATGACAATTTTAGGCTCTATAATGTCATGGTACGAACTTCTAGGGCGATACCACGCAAAAATTATTTAAAAAACGCCGGATCGGTTTTAAACATAATCGAAACCGCGAGGCAATGCTACTTATTAAATAAAAAAAGTAATGTCTATCGAACCAAATCTAGTAGATTGGGTGGAATTGAAACATTTATTTTTATACGCTGTCCTTTCGACCTTGATATTTGTATTAGATTTAATTAAACCCATCTCGTAATCGTGTTACGCCAGCAACACAAAAGCCCAGTTAGTAATTAATCATTCAATCAGGCATTGTCCATCTACAGGCACTTGTTTGGGATAGCCAGCCCGGAACATGGTGACGTGTTTCAGTTGACAATAATTGCCTGAATTTTTTAATTGTAATCCTTAAACTTTAAGTGCTAAATTGGACTAACAATCATTTGCTTTTTGTTTCTTTATTATGTGACAAGAGTAACAAACAACCATCCAAGCTACCTCATTTTACCAACCCATGTGCAATCACAAATTAACGCATACAGGACTAAAATCGACCTGTAGTTGTACATAAACACATTACTACAGAGAACAAAGTGGTCTCGATATAAAATATAGGCAATAACCATACCTCTCCAACCGAAACACAAGAATTACGGAAAATTATAACAGTGGCGGCGGTACCTTTCCTGTCTAACTATAGGTCTATCACCCATCACTATGTTCGACTTGTATCCCAGTGAATCAGCAACCAGAATTTTTTCACCAAAACAAAAGAATTGCTTATTGCGGTATCTAGCCAGTCGCACCGTACAAAGTGCAACTCGAACTAACATGCGTACTAGCAACGTGCAAGTATTTATGCATTGTTAATAGATACGTTATTAGAACTAAAACAAAGAAATATAGATGTTTTTTAATTCAAAATAAATGTCTGTTTCCAAACCGTAATAGTAAGAAGATAGACAACATGTTTAATGACGCACAATAAATAAAAAACAAAATCTAAATATTTTTATTCAAAGTAGATTCCTTTTAGAGCTCTTTTAGAACATCGACTACCTACCACCGACTCGTAAGGTGTTTCATTCGGAGAAGCGGGGGCGACAAAATAGTTAATAATAAATAGAAAGCTTCCTTTAATACTTTGATACGTCATCAAAGTACCTACCGTTTTAAGCAGTTTCCGAGTTATATAATTTCGAAAATGGGCGAGCTTTTAGTTGAAAGGTTTCAACTCCCACTTCCACGAACTTGTAGGAGTGATTTTCAGCTATTTCTGCTAACATTGACGTTACACAACATACTCGTACCGAAGTCTTATGTACTAAGTCTTATATATTATGCAGAAGAAGTATAACTAATGTGTACTAGTCCCCACACTAGAATAACATTGGTACCTTGTGAGAGATCAACTAGGACATCTTAAAGAATGCTGTAGCTCTTTGACAAGAATTCGGGGCCCGGTTGGAAAGTAATAATATTTTTTTATCTACGGCATTTTTAATTTTCCGTATTAACTCCATATTAGCAATGTTCCATGTTAAGAAAAAAACTTAATCAGTTTGGGTAAAAGATTCCCATTTTAATACAGAAATACCGGCAGTAATTATCAGTAGATACCTAACATTTCAAAAATCTGCTCGTTTTTAGTGTAAAAAAAAATATTAGTCTTTCAGGTCCCTATGAGATTGGAGGCAATTGATATGGGCTCTGTAGGTCATTATGGTAAAAATGATATTGCAACTATATATTATTCATTCCTTTGTACATTCGTTCTATTTCCTATAACTATATTATCCTACAATCGCATACTATCAAGTTTGAGAGGTTTTTAACTACTTTTAAAGATAAAATATGGTAAATTCTAAATGCCTATTTATAAAACGATTGCTTTACATGTAAGTGGGGCTGTACGTAGTACATACTTAAATCTTATCTGATACTAGGAACTTCGGTGTGCACGTGCACTAATGCAGTGTTAATGCATGCATGTTGTCAATCAATTAACGATTTAAAAGGTAATACCAGACTAAATTATTGTGTCAAATAAGGTTGTATTAGAACTCCTCATGTTTCCAACCTACTTATAGAAGTAGTGTTCAATCATTCTAAGCATAAGGCAAACTAAATGATGGAGTGGTTCCCGCTTTTTTGTTTGCGGGGTAAATCTTTCAATGAGTCTAGAACATTCGAAATAGACCGAGTTATGTGGGACTTTTACCCACTGTAACCTCCTCGGCAACTACACAGCGCTTATAGAGAGGTTCCGGGATCTCTGGTGAACGTACCAGTACCTAGAAAAGCTTAATAGGCATTGCGTAAGGAAGGAGGAGGAGTAGTTCCACTCTAGTATCTACTTAGGAATAGCGATGCATCTAATGGAAACGAATTAGGTCTGAACATTTTGAACTGGTTCAAGTAGGATTATTGTTCTTTTTACCCTCATAATCCACCATGAAGACTTTTGCATTGTGTTTCGGTTGGAGAGGTGGGATTGCCGACTTGAAGCGAGGCGACCATTTTAGTCATCAGGAGTAGTAACGCATCTACGTACGACCTCAGAATGAAATTCAGTCCTGTTAGTATACCAGGTGGCCTACATGATCGTGTACTACTTACTCTTCTGACATAAAAAATATATCAGACATATATAGGCGTAAGTGGATTTTCGTTCCTATATCTGATGAAAGATTGAATATGATTTACATATTTTTAAGCATCAAAGCCGAAATTACCTACAGCCATAACAAACCTAAAAACAAATTTCTGTTATTCTATCGAGGGTTTCTGAAATTTTAACGAGTGTGTAACACGTAAAATCCGCTTATGCCCACGCTATGACGCTCCAGCTCTAAATGATCCTTAAGTTCCACCCACGGGTTACAAAGCCCTGGGAGCTGGTTGCCGATTAAATCGATCCCGCCAGGCGCCAATTGACTGAAGTCACAACTTTTGTTATTTGTTTAAGCTTTGCATTTAACAGCCGAGTGAAACAAATTTAGGCTCTGAAAATATTCCGATAATACGAGTACATAATAAAGTAAACGATAATAATTGAAACTTTGAAACTAAATTTTGAAATGATAATAACGTAAACATTTTGCCAGTCTCCCAACCAAAGTCCCATAGACTTTGGTTTAAGTAAAAATCCAGGATATTTACTTAATACAGCTAAAATCTTGTTACCAAGAACTAACCGAATTATCACCTGTAAGTCTCTGGCTCTTTTTAGAAAGGCTAACTTATCGATAACAAATACAAATAAACAAACCTTACAACAGCATTATAGATTATTTTGAAACTAACAAATAATCAATAACGGTATTACATCGTGCCCTCTAAAACACCTATGCTTATTGAAACAGCAATTAATAAAGTTGTGACGTCATACTCTTCAAAGTATTTGTTCGAAACAGAATATCCATAAACAAACTGTGTATAAGCTGTATTGCTATCAATAAAGCTACGGGTATGTTTGTCCAAAACTTATTTTATCTGTTGCGCAATGGGGTTCGCGTACTTAACGCATCAGTTTTTGTTTACATCCAACTGGTTTGTCTTGCGAACGAAACCGGTTCCGCTCGATAGCGCCAACGGCGTGCCTCTTTTTGGCAAATTCTCTCACCTATACTGTACTCCGAAATTTTACATCCTAGAATCCACACTTATATAACTTTCTCAGTCTAGCATCCTAGATTGGCCATCGTGGAATACGGGCTAAATCTTTCTCATGTAAGTGGTCCGTGTTCAGATATATAAAGATAATCAATTGATCGTGAAAGAGTAAATTTTCACCTTTTTTCTTGAGACAAAAACCCAAAGTAAAAAATTGTATAATGGTACCTAAATAACACCATCTCGAACGAATTTATTATTATTATTATATAAAATTAATTTAAAACGATTCAGCTGACAGCCGAATTTATTGCTTACAATACAAAATAATTGAAACACAAATGAACAGTCGGTATAAAAAAGGGCCTTGTCCAGATGTGAAAAAATAATAATTTTATATAAAGGAATAACTCATAAAGGTATTCATAATACAGTTATAAAATACTGACGTAAAAACTAAAATTGAATAAAATGTCTCGACCGTTATTTACATTATTTTAATTTTATTTAAACCGTTTCAGCTAACCATCGTATTTAACGCATGATAATTTGAGAACACATGTGCAACACAAATCACGTACTCGTTCACATTTTTACGGATATTTTTATACCAATTAAGTTCCTTAATTGTTTGTAATAAATTGCATTATGCTTATCTGACAGACTTTCGTTCCGAATTAAAATTAATGATAATTCCCAATTACAGTAATGCGTGTTTGTATATTTTATGACCAAATATTTATCGCCCGCTCATATGTCGGCTTTTTTGTTTATCTTATAATACCAAGAACTTTTTTCTAAATAAGTAATTTTAATTGAATTAGATATACCTATATACACAATTCGCTTAAAAAAACGATTTTTAAAATTGATGAATCGAATGTAACTAACACGCAGGAACCGCTCGGCATCATCGTTTAGTTCAATTGAGTATAATAATCGCGGTGCAAGCTGTAATGGGACCTTGGCCGAGGTCCGACTCGTTATCTAACATCTTATAATTACACGCTTCGTACACATACAATATAACATCTGAGTAAATTCTGTTTATCTGCATGATGCGATGCATGCGTACATACATACCTAACTACTCAGGCTGTTGTGCCGGCATTCATATTAATGGTATTTGTATACTCTTAAAAATGTTTTGAAATCCCTCTTATTTCAATTTAAAATTTGTGTTAATTAAATGATGAGTTATATTGGTAATTACTATAGGATTAGCTAATTGTGATTATCATGGCTACAAACAACTAATATTGAGCCAAGGGTTCCAATACTTCAACAATAATTATATGATAAACTATTAGGTGGTCGATAATGGATTCGTGTAAATTAATATAGACCCACGTATTTAATTACTTAACGTTGAATACACATCCAAATTGAATGTAGACACAAATGTCTAATGTCAATTGATGCTTCATTACTATGTTGTCGGTTCACGTGTCATCTCTATTTCTATAACAATAATACGGTATGTTTGACGTCGCGTGGAAGATAAATAAGCCAAAATATGCACAGACTCACCGTGTCCTCTAACGTTATTAGGTCGTTGAGGAACCTGTTATTCATACATTTCTGATTCAGGGTCATCACGTTAGCAGACATCGTAATCATGTTGACGGTCAGTTTCTCCACCTCCTCTCGTAGACGTAGGATCTGTACTTCCCTGACGATCGTCAGGATCAGCAACCAAATGGCTAAGGCTCCCAATGACACCCCGACAATCACACAATGTCGCCTTCGTTTCACGCTCTTCTCCATCATTCCATTCCTATACTGCCTCTCAAAGTCCCCGCTCACTAAATTCATTGAAAGGTCTTTCACTTCCTTTAAAGCCTCCGTTTGAGTATACATCGTGACGCCCTCTGGTATGAGTGCGCTGTTTTCGGCCATCACACGGGAGTCCCGTCACTGCACTCGCGATATGTCACCCGATAGCAAACTGAGAGGCCAATTAGACGTTATCGGCCCATTACGACTACTCGGAAAGCCGGATCGAGAAGCCGGCGACAGATATCGTAACTGAATGATACACGTGCAGTAATGCGTCCGGAAAACAGGGACACGCGCGTGACCGGCAAGGCGGACTAGACCCGAGTGGGAAGCGAGAAACACAGAGTACTTTTTAATACAGCGAGAGTTGAGCATGCGCAAGCGCACGCGCACGTCTTGATCTCGCCGCCCGTGATGCCTCTGTCGCACAGCGCTACAGCCATGCCCAAGCCAAATGCAACAATTGAGGAGATTAACATTATTTACGCTCATTAACTCGTAAAAAATATCATTCCAAGGCCACAATAAACGATAATTACGTTATTTAGCGAGATGATAATTAAAAATCTGCCAACGGATAGAATATTACAAATGTTGTTGAATATTAGCATACTTAGATGTTTCGTTGTGATGTTAAACTACAAAGGTCAGTCAGCATTATGTTTAGATTAAACGCAATAATAACAATGTTTATTGGCTTTAAGCGTTTAGTCGAAAATATAATTTATAGAGCTAAAACTACTAATAGAAAGCCAAATACCTAAACAATAATATAAAATGTGTTATTGAGGTTCCACCTACACTAACGCTTATACATACATCCAGGATCAGGACCTATTTTCGGTACTGGCTGTGAAATGCATTTTCTATTATGCTTTATTGAATTGAATTTTTCATATTATTCATTTTTCATTTAATCTAAAAGCCGTTTACAGATAATCCATTTTACGCAATTAGAGCTACCGTTATCATTACTTTATTCATGTAGTGATGATTGAATGGCACTGTTTGACGACAGCCAAAATATATATATATATATATATATATATTTCTTTTTTATTGTAAAAGAGTAAGAAACGGGCATGCAGGCCACCTGATGTTAAGTGGTCACTGC
>DWON01011279.1:0-10280 GCA_018251015.1 Phocides pigmalion okeechobee
AAGAACTTTTCCATAAGTACCTACTCTTGAACATTTGTCAGTAACACAAAATACCTCTTTAATTTGATACATGTTGTATTTAGATTAACTTTATATACACATATCTATATCTATTTACCTATCAATTTGAAATAACAAATTTCTAAGATTCCTGAAATAAAACTGAAGATAACGTAAGTTTTCAACTTCATAGGCCTCCCCCAGGTGCCGCTACTCTACCCGGTTCTGAGCTCTCTGCATCCAGCGGTTTCCTTTATCAGGTCGTTGGTCCACCTGGTTGCGGGACGCGCTGTGTTTCTTTTGCCTAGACGTGGTCGCCGCTCCAGGACCTTTCTGCGCCATCGAGTTTTCAATACTTATATAAATACATAATATGTCACAATATGCCTTTTTCACTTATTTCAAAATGTTTAACTATGGGAACTCATGTTCTGAATTGATTTTATTTGCTCTTTAATTAATCATAACCGCACAAGCTATTATTGACACATTTAGCAGCTGTGGACAAAAGTTATTTGTTCGCAAACTAATACTCGCCATTAGTATTTCTAATGGAAATAACTAGGATGAAAACAAAGCGATATAATAAATCTGTCATTGAATGAAGCTCTTAATAAATATTTCTGAACAAATTTTTCAACGCAATTGGGGCGCGTGCATTGGAGGTTTGTTTGATTTATTTTTTCAATATTTTAGAGAATCGTTACATCTTCATGAGATAAAATCCATGTTACTGTTGTTAAATTTCCCGTCGACTCCTTTTTATGTAAGAAGGGAAGCAAACGAGCATGCAAAACACCTCATGTTAAGTAGTCGCAGTCCATAGACATCAACCTACAACTACAAACACGACCGGAATCCTATCTTAACTCGAACGTAAATACGTTGCTACTCCTGAGAACTAAGACGGCAGCCTCGCTTCAGTATACCCGGCAACCTCACCTCTCCGACCGAAATACAAGTACTGCTTCACGGCGGATTATGAGGGCGGTGGTGGTACCTCCCCGGTCGAACTATAGTTCTCCCACCTTTAAAATTCTCAATCATTGCCTGTTTTTATCTTGTCCAAATCAAAGAATACCTGATTTCCTAAAAACACTTCATATACAACTAGTACTTCTATACATATGTATGTATATTTAGATTACAAATCTATAGAAATATTTTTAGGCATCATAGAAATAGGAGCGCGCAGAGCAAACTATAGTTATTTATTATTACAGATAGACATTTCCTAAATTTTTATTTGTAGAGATGTCTGTAGATACCCATTCAGTGAAATGGTTTGACGCTGATCGAAAACGATTAAAATGGTGCAAATTGATATCCCTGGGAACGAAACAGATGTCGAGCAAAAATACCTCCGTCGCGCCGATCTCAATTTAGTTTGTATAGAATTTTCTATTTTAGGTATTCAATACAATAGGCACTACGTCATAACACCATAGAATAGGGAAGTACAATTTCATGCACTTAGCTTAACTTCTCCAATAAAATATTCTGTACTGAATTGCTTAAAATATATCCTCGTTTAGCGGTATTAATTAACATAATTACATTCAGCTATCACGATATGGAATTTGTCAACGTAATGATAGTTACATATTATAGTCCTTTACAGAACCTTCTACCTGTGTAGTTTCCGGTAACTAAAACCTACACCGACGACTACTGCAAATTCATTTGCCAGAGCCTATTCCGAATAGTTCTAATTACTCTTTATGGACTTAAAATTACCAAGAAACAGATGAACAAAGAACAATAAATTATTTATGAACAGTGTTTTTATAAATTAATATTAAATTTAATTACCTTTTAATCAACACACGAGAACTTTAACAATAGTTGCTACCAGCGGCTTCTATTTACGTCGCTACGATTATGTTCACTGTTTTGTTGTGCCCTCGTATTGCTACAATAGCATTGCCATGTTGTTTACAGCTACTTAGTAATGTTCTAACAATGTAATGCATTTAAACTTAAAACTCACATTGTAGGTTCACGTAACCATAAAAACGCACTGTACCAATATGACATAACTATGCTACGATATTATGTGGGTCTAGTAACCACATGCAATGGACCCGCGTAACGAAGTTCGCTTCACACTTTTTTCACTCTTGTAACCTTTTCGAGCGTATTACTGAGCATATTCATATATCCACGATAAGAATGTCATGTGTCATATGTATAATCCATTATTTAATTCTTCGTCCCGTAACAAAATGTATAAATATGAAAATCCATCAATCTATCTTTATCAAGATAAATGTCAATAATTGTTTTTCATCACACCAGATTCATATAAAATTAGGTATAAACTTGTACGTAAAAGAAAATTATATAAACTTAAGATCTAAACGAAACTAAAAGTTATATAGGTAACTTGTTTTTGTCTAATATTCAGTCGTTAAGGAATTTGTCGTAGACGCGGCGTAGCGCTTCGATGCAGACATTTGAGAAGCGAACATTTTATTATCGTTAGACCCCTGCTAGCAGTTTTGCACAACTTGCTAATTCCTCTCTATTTGCAACAGCTTCTTATTATCATACGAACGATCTAGGCCTCATTACCATCTTTTAGAGCACTTCTTTCGAGTTTACTTTGAAATGTACAATTTAGAAATGGAATAACAATGATACAAAATTCTAATTAAATTAGAGTTTAGAAACAAAAAAAATACATACATTTATACATATATATATGTATGTATGTATACATACATTCTTATACCAAGGAGTAAACGATCATTTTATTAATCACTTTACAAATTATTAAACAATTTGATTCTGATACATGATTATTATATAAGTTCATGATGAGCCTTAAAGAACCTTGTTAATATTGTAGGTACTACCTAAAGTATCTAATATTTATTAATATTTGCACCAGAATCAACTTGATACTTCTTTTGCTTTACTCTTGTTATTGTTAAATCTCAAAGTAGGTACGTACCTATTTCGAATAAAAAATATAAAAATCTTATTAAGTAATTCTACGCATTTTTTCCTTTAAAAATCTGTAACTTTTTTTAATATTTTAAATTTCTTTCAACTTTTTATATAACTAAGCCGAGTGGGAAGAATTATGAGTTAACTTTTAGCACTATGTATATAAAGGAAATATATATTTTATAGTAATTTCTATATTAATTGGCCAATCTCGATAAGTAAGGTATCATTAGTATAATTTCATTGGTGTCACGGGCTATAAAACAATAAGATAGGTGCTCGTGGGCGCTAAGTTCAATCGAAACATTAAGACAGTCGAGCGTGGTAGGCAGGCCTATTGCGGATTACGGAGTCCGATTGCAGCTTTTAAACATAAGAAACTGATTTGATGATACGAAGATATGAAATTGGGTACTAAAATTTCACGAATTCTCTATTCTTAGTAACTTATAGTTTATATTGGTTCGTCGTATTTCGTTCCTCCTAGTATTTTTATCTAAGTCTTGTTAAGACGACATTTTGCTGAAACTGTGGTGACGGAAATAAATCATTATAATATAATTGGCTTAGGAAAATAAAAGAGGCACTTGAAATCCGCCTATTTTCAATAATGTTATATAAAAACTGGTAGGTTATTGCATGTTATATGACGAAACAAAAGAAAATCGATTTTTAGATCTCGTCTGTTTAGTACAAAGAAACTTCTTTACAGGTGTACAATTTCCACAATAACATTTAGATTAGGCATTTTCTCGATACGTTACATGACTTTCCAGACACAAAAATATTATATTGCCGTCAGACCATCGCAATTACTTCAGTAATATATATAAAAGAATAAACATTTTTAAACTATTATCTAATTACACCTGCTCACACGGTGACGTGTTGGATTATGCCAGGCCTTGCATACTTTAAGGAATTGACCTACGCCTAGAAGTGAGTGGGACTTAGAAAAATATTATAAAAAAAATTGCAAAAGTTTATTTGACGAGCTATTCATATTTCTAACCAAAATATATGATAAGCTTCATATTTTAAGCAAACAAAAATTATTAAATATGCAGAATAAAAAACATGTACGTTTTTAAAATTAAAGCCTACTTTACTCATTTCACTCAAAGCGGCAAAACATAATTAACCCTCATCAAAAATTTTGTTTGAAATGTGGATATGAGTGCATCATCAAGAGAGATGAGTTTTCATGAAAGAAGTTTTAATGTACATATTATACAATTTATGTACATGTTCATATACACATTGTTAACACACTTTAAACTTTTGCTTCTAATAGAAACGATTACGCGTCATATATTCCAATTTGTAACACTGGAAGGAACCTAGAACTTGCAATTATCTTTTAAGTCCTTCACGAAAATCTATAAGTTTCATTAACATATTTTTCTAGTTTGATGAGAATTTGATAAAGCAGCAATTTTTCTAATTGTTTTCTTAAGTACCAAATATTTTGAAATAAGATTAAAATATCCCTATTTCAAGAAATGGTGGTATTATGTACATCGCACAAAACTAATAATAAGGGACAAAATAATCAGGGGAAACAAAATATCAGTAGGATCAAATTCATCTTTAAGGATTTATTTTGTATTAGAGTTGTACTTTATAAAGTGGGAAAAAATAGGCATGAAACTTTTAAAATAAAATTTAATTTTACAATCAAACAAATTACAAATGAGGCAATAGAGGATATACGTTACATTTTAATCTAGATTTATGACACTACTTTGTATATTTTCAACCGACATTTCAAAGGCATCCCTACCCTCTGTAAACTTATCAAAAAAATTGCTTGTATTCTTTTTTAATAAAGAATCAAAAAGGTTATCAGTACTACCACGAACGAAGCCTTTACGAACTGGGCTACTTTTGGGAGTGGAGCAATTATTTTTCATCAACAATTTATTTACATAAGCCTTTTTTTGCGATAAGCTATTCTGAAATACAAGTTTTACTAAGTTACTATTCACTTTAGCTGTCTTCGTTACTGGAGCTCTAGATACAATTTGATCTAGGATATCTGAAAGATCACTTTCACTACCATCTTCTACGCTCCCATTAAATACATCTAAAATATTGTTACAATCTACGTTTTCTTTATCACTATCTAAATTAAATTGTTTGTACTCTTGATTAATTACGGATACATTTTTCAAACTTATATTCAGCGATTGTATTGATTTACTCAGTCTTATTTTTTTGCGCACAAGATAACTTTCAATGGTATTTTTGGGTTTACTTTTAGAAGTAGATTTCAACTTTCTTTTTAACCTGTTGACTGATACACTAACGTTAAGAGCTTTGCTGGAATTAAGTTCTTGTGGTTTAGATGTTAAACTTAAATTTTTCATGGAATCGTTCAAAATTTGTACAGCTAAGTCCTTAGGGAGCTTTGGTTTTCTGTTGTATTTTCTTTTTGGTTTAACACTTTCGTTTTGGTTATCTTTTTTTTTTCTGCCTTTAACCTTCTTTTCTTTGGTTGGTTTCTTAATGGATTCTTCATACGTTTCAACCAAGTTTGGATAAAACTGGCGCATTAGATCTTGACGTTCAGTAGTAGTCCACGGAGCAGTGACGTCATCGTCTTCTGCCGGTAAACAAACAAAATATGAATTTATAAAAGTTTTACTAATAAGACAACACTGTCATAAACTATAGGAATATTTAATTAAATACATAAGTAACCTTCAAACTGGTCGTCAGGAATCAAAGCACCATACTGGTTATCAATATCACCCCACACCACCTCATAACTCGGGATACCTGAAAAAGAACTAGTTTTATAACTTCGCACAAATCCTAATGCTCATTATCTATTATCTATATAGTCAACCGATTACTTTGTCTTCGCTTGGCACTCACTCAGAAAAATGGGATCAGGATATAGTCTACGACACAAAATTTTTTTAAGCGTGCATACTTCCCCATGAAGTTTGCCTTCGCTGTTCAAATAAGTGATCATTTATTTTATTACAACTTCGAACAATCGTGAGAAGCATCCTTATAAACAATCCAAATTACAATTAAATAAAAAAACAGATACAATATTTAAAAGTGGGAGAACAATAGTTCGAACGGGGAGGTACCACCGCCGCCCTGATAATCCACCGTAAAGCATTACTTATTTCGTTTGGAGAGGTGCGGTTGCCGGCTACACTATGAAACGAGGCGACCAACTTAGTCCTTAGGAGTAGCAACGTATCTACGTTCGAGCTCAGATAGGATTTCGGTCGTTTTTGCGGTTGTACGTAGATGTCTATGGGCTGCGACTACCTAACATCAGGTGGTTTGCATGCTCGATTTTCTTTTCTCACATAAAAAACATACATATCAAACCTCGAGGGAGCTATTTAGAGTGACGCTACGTTAAAAATAATTGTTTCCAAATAAAGCGTAGTAATTGTTATTAAAACCTCGAGGATTCCTTTTCTTTTTGATAGATTTCGGTTGTATAGTTCTGCAGACGACGTGATCTTGGAGATGCCATTTTGTTAATAATGGTAGGAACTTCTCTACGCAGTATCGCTCTGACCAATCCAATTTATTCGTCATTATTTTCTGCAAAAAAACATATATTGTGTAAGTATAATTTTGTCAGTTATATACATTACCAAAACACTGCTACATTTATTTTATTAGACTAGTCTCGATTAAAATAAAATATATTGTTTTCACTTTATTTAGTAATTGTTTAAAGTGTTCCGAAAATGTTTGTCTCACGCGGTCGAGAATTGGATAGGTGACGCTGATGGCAAAATCTTATCTACTCCTTCGTACTACGGTGAATACGTTAAGTATTCATTGCCGATTATTTTCGATGGATAATTTCTTAAATCATAATGGAAAATCTATGGAAAGGTTGCATGCATTCGACACTGTTTAGCCACTAATCCGTATCTTCAACAATATATGTACCTACATTAGAACATAGGGGTTTTTATTTATCTCCGAGAGGACCTATGTCCAGCAATGAGACACTTAAAGGGTAGCAGTTAAGTTACCTAAACATAGAACCTAACAGAAACAAAAGAACATATAAATATAACAGATGCTGCTCCACTTTATTATAACGACAATCCAGTAACAGTATTGAATAAAGAACAAATACCTACCACAAATTGAATCAAACTCGGAACGAGAAATTTCAACGCTTCGAGGTCTATATTTTCAGTGGTTGCGTCTAAGAATTCCTTCATAACTTTGGGTTCGGGAAACGGCATTCCAGATGACAGCGCCCGATTACGAAGCGACAGTTCACGTTTCACTTCTGCTACTTTCGCCCTGCAAACGAAATTATTACTGGCGAACGATTCGACACAAGATGTTCGATGGCTTGGAAAAATTATCTAAACGTTTTGTATAACAGGTTTACTATGTATATTTATACTAAAATAGTTACAATAATTTGGAAAACTATATGTAATGGACCGCATGGGACACGACATGTGGTCAAGAACCAGGGATATATATTATATCGGGGAGGTACCACCGTCGCACTTATTGCTAGTGTGAAGCATTTGCGTGTTGGTGGAAAAGACTAGTTGCCAATGCTCTCACTATTTGTTATAGACTTCAAGTATAACCTTTCCTTACTATGGAGGTAGTTGCAGGTATCTACAAACGGCAGTGATTATTTAACACTTTCGCGGCATAAAACATTCCTATTTATTGCGCGGCGCAACGCTCTTGCGGCTTGAACACACCTGTATTGTACGTACAAATCTGTATGGTCTTCAAGCTAACAAAAGTGCCGTGTTTACGCAGGCACTACAAGACTGGGAGCGGACATTACGTCTGTGTATTCGTAGATGATACAGAGATGCTAAAAATACTAAAATTTCAGCGAATAGTCAACACATCTTCAGCCTAGACAAATATGCTCCAGTTAAGTGCCGCCTCCCGCAACGCTGACCAGATCTATTATATAGGCGCCGCAGTCAAAGTGTTGACTGAAAATTAATTACATTTTGTTTTACAGTCACCAATCGTATTTATACGAGGAAGTTGACGACCCGTCCTGTTCTTATTCTAATCGCTTAGTTCCTGACGCGAGCATCTGATTTAAGTAACCAAAAACTAACAACTGTTCCAAAATCAATAACCAATAATTATATTACTCGACTATTGTCATTGTTTTTTTTTATTTTAAGGAGTTGTTATCATTACAACTTTACATCATTTGTATCACCACACAAGACCACATATGATTCCACTTTCAACTGAAAAAGAAAGCACGAAATCGTATAAAAAAGAATCCGGCGAATAAAGAACCACCTTGCTTTTGGTTTAGTTGGTTGAGAATCTGGGCAAAAGTGCCACCAAAGATACTTCAAAGTCTATTTACTATCGTTATTACGTCACTTCACTTGTTTTATAGCCAACCGACCTCAATGTAAATATGACCGACGACCGCAATCGTATTCCTCAAATAATAACCATGTTTGCTCTCCACGATTTTCTCTAGATACGACAGATACCAGTCCTATGAATAACTCACATGACTGTTGGACCTTTGAATAAAATACAACTTACTTATGCCCTTTATCTTCACAGCCGCGATTTGTAGCGCAGATGGGACAACCCTTCTTGATGTGCGTACGTCCAACATGACCGCATCTATCGCAACGACCCGGCGCCGACACCCAGCGTGTTTGTTCCTCATAATAAACTGGATCACTTACCCACTTTAACAACCTACCAATATAGAAATAAATCAATTCCTCAATCTTAAAGATGGTAGAGCCGTTAGAGCTCGCCCGGGGCGGCACCACCGACACCCTCATAACCTGCCGTAAAGCAATACGTTCTTCATGCATTGTATTTCGGTTGGGGAGGTGTGGTTGCCGGATACATATTATTGGAGGCGACCATCTTAGTCCTCAACGTAGTAACGCATCCGCGTCCATTCTTAGATAGAACTTTTATTCTATTCGAGATTGGACGTAGTTGTCCATGGGCTGCAGTGACCACTTAACATCAGGTGGCCTGAATTTCCGTTTCTTACTTTAAAAAAAGTCTATATAACTTGTAAGTAATAAATGACAGGAAAAAATGATACATTTTTTACATGAGAGTAATGACAAACAAGCACACAGGTAAAAGATTTTAAATACTCTCTGCAATCCACATATATCCACATACAATGTCAAACAGGATGGTAATCCTATCTGAGGTTATGCTGTTGTATGCATGTAGCGTTGCTTCTTCCTAGGACTAAACAGATGACCTCAGTTTTAAGTGAAGCAGGTGACTGCATTTGAACCAATACACAACAATTGTTTCAGGACGTTTTGCGAGGCTAGCGATCCTACCTACGCGGTCATACTATAATTCTACTATCAACCCAATAATTCCCTCATTAGCCGTGTTTTCTATTATTGCTTCAATACTGAACTTATTTGAGTTTGAACCAACAATTATTGCAATTTCCTTTTAGTCACACTTTGTTATTAATTAATATCGTGAATTCTTCAGTAGTAGCCAAAATATATGTTACTGTACCTACTTAGGTATAATATAAATAATGTATTTCAAATTCATAAGGGTAAACACATAATATGAAATTGAACATCTGACATATTTAGTAAAATCAAATATTAACTGATTGAAGTTCGATCCTAAGTACACAACTGTAATCGAAACCCAGGAGAGACCAACATAGTAGTTGATCCGGTCGTAAATTCATTGATTTTATGTCAAACTTATATATAATTTACGCGTTCTGTGTACAATCCAAAATAATTAGTTGTTTTATTAAGTCCCTGCTGTAATTATTGTGATACGAAACTCCACAAGCGAATTAACATAATGGAATTTGTGTAATCGTCAACAATTAGCAATTGTCAACTCATACATTAAATAATTCGATTTCAACTTTAATTATTTGAAATTTGCTTAATGATTCCGTATGCCAAAGCTAAGATATTTCTACAAAATTTGTTCACTAAATATAAATACGTCTCAAAGACTGCAAATCGCATAGGTCTCTAACGGACCTATAGATTGAGTAGAAGTGCTACGTTGTAGTCACAACAGCTTTTCTTGAACTATAACACTATACATCTACACACGAACACTATACAACAATATACACTAATATGCACCTACTTATAAACCGCAAATGAGGTTTGAGGTTCAAGAAAATTTATTCTCATTAAGAATTACAAGAAATTCACTTACATAAGAACATATTTCAAACTTATTCTAAATAACAATTTAGGTACAGTTCAGCGGACACATTCATTATTTAACATATTATATTACATATTAAATGCACACAGATCTTACGTTAATCTAGTTGTTAGTAGGAA
>DWON01011280.1:0-10280 GCA_018251015.1 Phocides pigmalion okeechobee
ATGTTGCTTTACGGCGGGTTATGAGGGTGGCAGTGGTACCGCCCCGGGCGAGCTCTAACGGCTCTACCACCTTTTAAGATAGTATATGATTAGTAATCCGATGGTTGGAGACAAAAGTTTTAGACAAGAATATCGTGCTGCGCGTTACTCTTATCAACCTCAGTAGTGGGCACCTATGTTTAGCTTTGCTTTTAGGTAATTTTGTGAGCTATGGGCACGAGGAACTACTGGTGTATTTCAGGATTTTAGAATAATAATCGCCACGATCCATGCAACTGAGTCAAAATATTATCGCAAAATTAACGCATCTTGAGGACCCGTATTTAAATCCATTCCTGGATAATATCAGTTCTAAGTGACACCGTTATTGATCTGAGAAAAATAGCTAACGAGCATGCATGTCTGCTGATATTAAGTAGTCGCTGCAGTCCAAGGATACCCCACATGCAAACTCAAACACGACTGAAGTCCTATCTGAGATCGAATTTATATTCGTTGTCTCACTTTAAATGTAGTCTACAACCGGGTGTCCAATAGAAACACGAATTCCTTCGTGTCACATTAAGGTCTCACTAGAATTGAGCTGTAGTTCTACTTCTTGTCAAAGTAGGCCTTCGACAAGAAGTAGAGCCATGACAGAAAATGGACACAGTCCTCACCTCTCAGCCAGCTGGCTGCACACGTTGTTCCAGCGGTTGTTGAGCTGGGTGACCTCCTTGTCCAGCCTCTCCAGGTCGATGTGCTTGCCGGCACGCGGCAGCGACGTGTGCGGCAGCGCCGCGCGGGAGCTCTCCACCAGACGTCTGCAGTTCTCCGCGTCGTCGTTCATCTGGTCAATCTGGATCTGCTGCTTGCTGACACCGACCTGCATACGGAGCAGGTCTTCGTGCATCTGTTGGAAGAAATGTAATTAAATGATTTATTGCACTTATTTTCTTCACTACCATTAATTATCATTAATTACCACACCTATTTTTAATTGCCAATTGTCAATTAAAAATTGTGATTGTGAGCCCCATTACATACTAAAATATATAAATTCCTTGGATGACGTTAGTTTTAATCGTAACACTTAATATAAATTACATTTACCTGAGTTTATTTAGAATACATTTACACATTTTTGCCTTGCATTTAGGGCTTACATTTATAGTATTTGTGACTTTCTTCTTACCAACAATTACGATTTAACATCTTTTAGCATTAGAAGTTACGCCATTAAGCATTTATTACTTACACATTTTAGCATTTATTACTTACATCTTGTAATATTTATGACTTACGGCTTTGTATTTATTACTTACAGCTTTTAAAATTAATGACTTAACATCTTTTAGCATTTATAACTTGACATATTTTAGCATTTATGACTTGACATATTTTAGCATTTATGACTTGACATATTTTAGCATTTATGACTTGACATATTTTAGCATTTATGACTTACATATTTTTGGCATTTGTCTTAGGCCTTTCAGCTTTAATAACTTACGTCTTTTAGCAGCTCGACGTCGTTGGGCAGGTCGTTGAACTGTGCCAATTTTATTTCGAATTCGGATATCGTTTGGTTATTTTCTTCCATGCTGTTCACTACCGTCTCGACGAACTTAAGCCTGAAAAAAGTAAAAATTAGAGTAAATAGTCGATCATTTTAACCAAGGCATCTATTTATAAGTCCACGTATATACGGCAATACGTGAATATAAATAACCTATAAGTAAATGTATATAAAAGTTTTTTATGTTGGTAAAATAGCAAATTATCGGGGCTTGAATTAACTTAACTGACTTTACAATTTTCCAAATCTCGTCCATGTAGTACTACTAATACTAGTCCCAGAATGATTTGGTTTTCACATGTGGAAATGACAAGGGTTTCTTTACAACCAGATTGTGGAACCCCAAAAAAATTTAGGACTTTCTGTTTGTTTGTATGAGTATCATAAAATGCTGTTAATCCAAATCCATCAAATTACTACATCGAAACGCAAAACGATGAGTCTGTAATCGGAAATAAAGCCAGGTGAGCTTTATATCAATACTAACTATTACCAGTGGCTTCGCTCAACAACATCAAAGATTTTCAATTTTTTTGACAAACAATCATGTCTGCCAATAAATAGTTGAGCAGTTTTGGCGTGAAAGAGTAACAAACGAACTTACATTCACATTTATAATATTAGTATGGATTACCTTTCAACGAAGAGCTGACTCTTGGACTGCATGTCGTTCCACTTGCCCATCACCTTGTCGAGGTTCTTCTTCATTGCCGGAGTCTTGAGGGCTATGCCTGCAAAAAATTAACACACCATTAATATTAGCTCACATTTTCCTTAAAAAAATGAACAACGCATAATACATATGTCTCACTAAGTAGTGATTACGTATTTGTTCCGCTTAGCTATGAAATCTTTAGTCCGTGGGGTCCGCTTGCCAAAATTTTCTTCAAACAAATAGTACCACATTTGATCGACGCCGCCAGTGACAAGAGTGCCGGTTCATATCTCACGCAGAGAATTGTGATTGCTATTCACAGCGGAAATGCAACTAGTATTGTTGGAACCATGCCGCTTGGGCTCGGACTCCCTTTAGATTGTTTAGGTTAGGTTTTTATTTTAATTATTTTTATACTATTCATTTTGAAAAAAAAAATTGAAATGAACAACCTTTTAGCATACAGTAATATTTTTTCTCGGGAGAACAATCTTTCTAAAATATGATATTCCTATGTTAAAATAACCTCATATAGCAAAAGATACACAAAAAAAAAATTCTAAGGTATTAACATACATTTAATTAATTACAAAGTTACTATGTGGAAACAGTTCTTTGCGCGCCGTGTTACCTAAGGTACACAGGGAGAAACTATTGTTGGAAAAAATCTCGGCGCTTTTAAATCTGTCATTGATGCAATACAGCCGCAGGTTAAGGCTAGTTAGATATATAGTACGAGCAACGATTGATTATACAAGGTAAGTAATCACATTACAAGCCTAAGGACCATTGCGGTCGGAAGTACGGAGGATGAGCAATTTGTCACGGTCTCTCTTTGTGGTCGAATGCTACGGTCACGATCAGTTATACGTGATCGTAACTTAAGAAGACATATTTTAGATCGGGTCAACATTGCGAGAGGCGGCACTAAACTGGAGCACATTTGGTCTGAAGATGCGCCGACAACTTTTGATGCGAGAAGAGTAGCAAACCACCTGATGTTAAGTAGTCGCAGCCCATAGACATCCAAGTAAAATCACAAACACGACTGAAATCCTATCTGAGCTCGAAAGTAAATACGTTGCTACTCCTGAGGACTAAGATAGTCGCCTCGCTTCAAAGGGTGGCCGGGAACCGCACCTCTCCCATCGAAGCACAAGATGCTTAATGCTTTACGGCGGATTATGAGGACAGCAGTGGGAACTTCCCGATTGAATTATAGTTCTCCCAACTTGAAAATTCACTGAAATATTACATTTTTACCACAAATGTATCATCTACGAATACACAGATGTAATGTCCGCCCGCAGTCGTGGCGCCGATGTAAACGAAGCACTTGCGTTCGCCCGTAATCCATACATATTTGAGCATATAACACAGTAACACAGGTGTGTACAAGCCGTAAGCGCGTTGTGCCTCGCAATACTCAGCAGTTGTACATCGCAGGGAAAGGGTTAACTATATTTATAAATAAAATCTTTATAACATAAACATAACATAATGTATTTGTAACTGAATTTATCGAATGGTTAAACCGTCGTAATTCCTCGTCCACCACTTTCGTCATTATCCACCGTAAAGCAACTCTTTCGATTGGAGGGGTACGGTTCAAGACTGTACTAAAAACGAGTCGAGCATATCAGTCCTCAGGAGTAGCAACGCATCTACATAGGACCTTAGAACTTCAGTTCTGTTTGAAGTAGTATAGATGTCTGTAGACTGCAGGGGCCACTTAACGGCAGGTAACCTGCATGCGCGGTTGCTACTCATATTTCCTAAATACCACTCATCAAAACTTAGACATATACAATATTATCTATATGTCAATTGTATATGTCTAAGTTATGCATTAATCCTCACTTGACCAGCGTAGAAGACCAAGCCCAGTTGTTCTCATTCTGAGAGAAGACCAATGTCTTACAGAGGACTGCAATGGATTCTGGATGACGCAATGTTTTACCTCTAAATGTAGCTTGGACTTCTTCCACATCGGAGGAGAGAGCATGTACGCTGCTCTCCCAGTCCTTATGCTGCAGTACCAGATGTTCCAGCGTATCCAGGTCTCTGGGGATGTGGCTCGCGATGCGTTCATGCAGCTGTCTTTCCAGCACTTCCAGCCTCTCCAGCAGGTTGGAGGACTGCTCCGTGAATATGCGGGCAGCATTTTTAGATTCCTCTGTTGGTGATAAAAATAAATATATTAATTATTTAACAATTAGCGTAATGTTGTACGCACGTTATCTTAAGAGTCAATAAGATTTGAAGAACTTATGATAAATAAATATTGTCTACATTTCTAACGTCGTAACGTTTGTAAAAGTTAGGACAATTTTCAAAAATAATAACAGATTATTGTACATGACAATATAAGGATACATAAAAATAAAACATATGTTTTGATATAACCTTCTGTATGATTATAACAGAATTAATATGGAAATATAGTATCTGAATACACCCTTAACATAGACGAAAAAAGTATATAATAAAGTTTTTTCGTAAAATTTCGTTATATGTTGTCTGCAGCCCATGCGAATCTACATCTAACCTGAAATAAGACTAAAGTCATTCCTTCGTCGTACAAAGATGCATTGCTACTCCTGAGGACTGAGATGATCGACTCGCCTATAACTGTAGCTTGCAACCGCAATTCTCCAACCGAAATACAATAATTTATTTATGGTGGATCATGAGTAGTCGAACTATTCCCCGGTCGCACTATTTTAACACCTTGCTGATATAAAATAATAAGTATTTAAAATTTATAACATTAAAAAAATGGCTAATTTCTCCCTATCATTTGTGGATGACGGTGTGTTTGTATGTTAAAATGTCACCTTTATCTTTTCTATAATCCTCACTTATAATAATATAAGTTTAATCTTTTCCATAGACCGCAGTAAATCCGATAACTCTATAATTTCATTCTATGTAGATTCACTTTCTAAATAAAAAAGCAATCACAAATCCGTCGTTTTTTTTATGAAATAAGCAATAATTAACTTTTAAGTATTTCTTTAACTTGGCTTTGGCCGGTGCCCAGCAGTGGGACTTAATGGATTACAGCCAAGTATTAAATAACTATAACGTTTATTAAAAAACAGGACAAGTCTTGAGGTCGTCTAATAATCTAAAGATAAATTTCGGGAATCAGAAGATACGTTACTTAAGGAAAAAAATATTAAATTGCCGTAACTATACAAATACGATTTATTAACATGTTCATTATGATTGATTAATAACAATTATAATAATCCTTTAATTACTTTTTATTTTAATTATTAATTTACATTAGATTAGATTATTATTATTTATTAGACATACGAGAACAGTTGTGATTTCTATCGGTAGATAATCGCTAGAAAATATGATATTCTAATATTAAAATAAGCTTACAAAATGCGGGTCATTGCATAAAAATCAAATTTATAATTACAATCAAATCATTAATTATTCTTCTATTCTAAACACTATCATACAATGCAAATGAAAGTTGAACTCAAATCTAAATCAGGCGTTTCGTCAACAAATTCTTGCTGTACCGAGAAAACAATTTTTACGTATTTACGTAACATTAGCTGCAGAAATTACGCAAATTTCTCAATAAGACACTATTAATCACGTCAGCGTTAAATCTAGCTTATCTATCGACCTAACAACGGGCGTGAAAGCCCTATTTAGCTTACAACTCCTACCAAGATCTGTAAACTATCGCATGCGTACTACAGACAAACCTTAACAAACCGGCTCGTTGCTAACCTCACAAATCACAATTTACATAACACTGACAAAAAGCAATGAATCACAAATCACGAAAGTATCAAAAACAAACAAAAAAATCACCTGAAAGCCTCCAATCGTACCACGTCCGTTCGACAGACCGCTCGGCGTAAACGAGCGTTATATTATGCAACATAACATCTAGACAGCCCGTGCGTTCGTATCAAAATGGACTAGTAATAAAAATTGTAGCGAAAACAACAGAACTGGCCGTGTTCGTTCGGACGGAATGACTGAAAATGTAAGATCTAGACCACACGGCGGAGACACAGTGTAAAAAAGGCAACGCTGAGCAATATTTACAGCTAAAGTGCTAAATATAACTACATCCTTACTGACTCAGTGATACAATGAAGCGATCGGGAGTGCATTCCTTATAATTCTGATTTTTATTGTAAGAACTCAAATTATAGATACACTTGGAATATCAAAAAAAAACAATTCTCACTAGAATAATAGTATATTTATACTTTAAAATTATAAAAATTAAAAGGTTGTTTTTATTTAATTTGAGAAATAATTTATATTTAATCGTTGCATATCTTTCAAAGTGAAATATGGGGAATGAACATTATTTTAACAGCTGTATTTAACTATGCTCGTAAAATGAACAATTTATATTTTAATATTAAGTTAAATTAAATAAATTTCAGTAAATATAGCATTTTTATATTACTTAATTCAAGTGATGATAACAAATTATAACTTAAAACCTTTGTGTTTCACTATCAATAAATAAAAAAAAATAATGAAAGATTTTCTTAATTTGTGTAACAAATGACGTCACAATTTGACAAATTTGATACATCGACACTTATTATAATAATGTAATTCGAAATAAATATTTATAGCGCTTGTATCTTAGCAAATACATAATCAGAATTATTACTTTTTGAATTTATTATTTTTATTGATCTCTTTTATTCAGATTACTGAGCATAATATGTGGTCGTCTCGGTTTAATGAGTATTTGAGGGTTAGTCCTAAGTTTACCACGGTAGTCAATAAATAGCGGTGACTTCAAACTCTTAACCTTTGGAGAAATATACCTTCAAAAATTCTGACAGTAATGCCTATTTTAAGTCTAGACCTTTCTAGATATTTCTTTATTTAATAATAAAATATTTCGAGTGAGGTCATAAATCATTAGCTAAATTATACCAGTAAAAGTTATATCGGTACTTCAGTTAAACGTAATCAATATTTGATATCTTTTTAATCAAACCAGCATTAGCCTACAACCCACTCACACAGTTCCCCTGAACAACCATGGAAATCGATCCTCACACAACCATGGAAATTGCTTACATAATAATATTATCTATAAGATTACTGTTAAATACTATATTATATACTAACAATATTACTTGTTACTTAGGATGCTTAGGAATAACATTTATTACCCTAGTAAGTCATACAGAGTTATATTTAGAAAATTCTAGATTCATAATTTATTTATATATTTAATTAATTATGATAAAAAATCTCCCGGCACGTCTGTCTATCTGTTCGTGATAAACTCAAAGTACTGAACGAATTTTCTCACAGTTTCCACAGGTACAGTGATTCCTGAGGAAGTTGTAGGTGGTAGGGCATATAATTTAATTAGTGTTTATCGGCTACAATTACAAGGTGACCATCTTATTTCAGATATAAATTCAGTCCTGTTTGTGGTTGTACGTGTAATTTTGATGGACATAATATGTTTTGATTTAGATTGATTTGAAACTCAAATCTTTTTTATAATTTATTTTATACAACTAATTAAAAAAATGCTAAATATTTGGAGAAAGAAGAAAATTAAGTATTTTTTTTCCATATTTTCGTTTTCCAAAAATATTTTATTTTTGAAGCGTACTATTAAAATCTATCGGCTAAAAATTCTAGGTGACGATATTCTTATAGCTTATTTTGAAAAACACAATATTTCGACTAAACAATCTTAATGACTATATTTTATATCTTCAGTATATCGACTATAAAATCTTAATTACTATATTTTATAGCTAATTTTGAAAAATACAATATTTCGACTAAAAAACCTTAATGACCTAATTTTTATAGCTGATTTTGGAAAATAATATATTTCGTGGTAGAAATATCCGCAACCCTCGGTAGAATTGTTAGTGACAGATGTCCATTAGCGTCAGTGACCGCAATCAACTTGATATTCCATTAATAGTCTAGAACCTTTAAGCTAGCTGTTATCAGACAGTGCATGGGGTCAATGCAAAATGCCAAGAAACGATCGATATCTATAATTAGAACAAAGCTTTTCATCCGCGAGAATCGCCGCTTACAAATGGAATTATATTAAAATCTCTACCATCCATAGATTTAAATAACCATAGACAACTTAAAATAGTATATAATATTTATCTTCTACCTTTTAGGAATAATCATGAATGATGGGAGAACTATATTTCGACCTGGGAAGTACCAACGCCGCCTTCATATTTCGCTTTAAAGCATTACTTGCGTTTCTCACACATAAAAAAAACAAAGGCCCCCGTCACGTCTTTCTGTCTGTTAATGATAAAATCAAAAAGTACTAGACGGAATTTCTTAGCTTTCAACAACAGGTAGTCCTGAGGCAGGTTTTGGTGCACAAGTTAAGATTTTTTTGGAAATTGTGAAAGAAATTAAATAATTCAATTCAATTCAGTCGTCGTTCGAAACAGATGTTTCTAATTGTTAGCTTGTGCAACTAGGTAATGACTGGATACATGTATGTAAGAAAAATAATGTAAGTAAATATAAACTATTACCCGTTCGAAGCTAGGCCGGGTCGCTTAGTTGGAAATATGAAATCGAGTTAATCACTTTTAATTTAAATGTATACAAGATTTAACACCATAGTTTGTTTCATAATTTTGACCATAATCAAATCAGATATAGTCCATCACTTCTACATTTTTCAACAACTATTTTCGCAAATCTCTGCTCATCTGAGGGAATGAAAAAATGCAGTTGATTCAGGCGATCTGACATTAAGGCGTCAAGGCTAATAAAACCAATTTCAAACAACTTCATAAAATCGTATGACATCATTGACCCGTGTGTGTATGTGGTCGTAAATTTGATTGTTCGTTCGTTATAACCACAGTGGGTTGTGGGCCTATTAGCCAAGACCTTGTAAATTAAAATGGACAAATTCGAAATGTGGGAGAACTATAGTTCGATCAGGGAGGTACCACTGTCGCTAAGCCGTAAAGCACTACCTGTGTTTCGGTCGGAGAGGAAAGGTTGCTGGCTACACTTTGAAGCGAGGCGACGTATCTACGTTTGAGCTCAGATAGGGTTTCAGTCGTTTTTGTGGTCGTACGTGTATGTGTATGGGCTGAGAGTACTTAACATCAGATGGTTTGCATGTTCGTTTGCTACTCTTTTCATATATAAAAAATATATTTTTACAGGAAAAATTGAGTGTTATTCTATAAGATGAAATTATTTCGAATAGCGGAATCCGCAATGAGATATTAAACTCGTAATTATTATAAATTACTATAAAATTGACAGTGCGAGAAACGCCGTACTTTCGTCTTCAAAGATGAAATGAACAGTTTACCTAAAAAAAATATATACTACCAGTATTTCCTAAGGGAATATACCGTTGTGAACGTAGTTTCAAATTGTAAACAAGATCATTCGCTTTCAAAGCGAGTTTATTATTACACAGAAACAGCTCGAGTTTACAGAATAACCTTCTGGTCTTTAACATTTTCACTGTGGCGCTTATATATTACATCGAGTCGGCGTTGCGAGAGGCGGCACTAAGCTGGAGCTGTTTTCTCTAGACTGGAGATGTGATACACAGAGATGTCCTATTTTCAGCATCTACGTATAGACAGACTTAATGTCCGTCCACAGTCTTGTAGCGCTGACGTAAACACAGCATTTTTTTCGCCCGTAATCCATACAGGTTTGCATGTACGACACAGGTATATACAAGTCGTTGCGCTGAGTAACACACAGCAGTGTTGTGCGAGGAGGGAAAGTATTAGAATTGTTTCGAAGGCACATAAGACCATAACATAATTTTTATCGTAATAGATGTCCACCTAACTGGCAGGGATTGTGCTATTTATATCTCTAAAGACACTTGTCTTAGAAACAGGGAGTAAGCGACTGATAGAGGGTCCAAATTATTCGTAGTTCAGTAGCAACTTCAACTTGCTAAGTTGTTTACTAAGTGTGTGTAAAAAACCCCACGACTGTAACACAACTAATGCTTTACGGTGGATTATTAAGGTGGCTGTGGTACCTCCCCGGTTGAGCTTTTATTAT
>DWON01011281.1:0-10279 GCA_018251015.1 Phocides pigmalion okeechobee
GTCTGTTTATTTGTGACTTAGCGAGTGCTAATCTCAGAAACAGCCTTACCGATTTCAATGCGGTTTTCTCTCATGTATTGCAGTTACCTTCACTTCATATTTAGCGCGTTCGGGACTTGGATTGGTGACATCTAGTGGCAAAATTTTATCCTTGTTTCCATTCTACAAAGGGCAAAAGCCTTAACATCTTAAACAAGGGCCTTAAGGGCGATTTAAACTATCTGTCAGACGAGATACTAACCCTTGAAAACCAAAATGCACTGAATAGTACACTGGAGAACACGTTGTCCAATTTAATGAAAGAAAAGATGAACACTATTGGAACACAAAAAGGGTTGCAACTGACTGAAACTTTGAGTTATTTTTACAAAAACACGCGAGCTTTCAGCATCTCACTCTGGATGCGATATAAATTTCGGGCATTAAAGTTAGTTTTAGAATTAATGGTAATGGATAGATTTTATATAAATTTGATGGAACGTTAAGCGAATTTAATGCTACATACGTTCTCCAAGCAATAACATTCGAACAGTCTTTTGAGCAGAACGAAAGCAATTTTTATTGCCCAACTTCCTAAAAGGATGCTCTCAATTTTGTTTTTATGTCTGCCCGGACATAACTTTTGAATGGAAGCATGGATTCCAATGAACATTTTATGTCTTTTTAAGGAAGTTCCCATAGAGGACTGTTACTCCGATTTAATCACTTCACTAGCCAGGACGGAACAGTTAAGTATCAATAAGACCGACATTCACAAACACCTCGAAGAAATAATTAGAATTGATTGAACGCTTATCAATCCTTTACTAGACTTAGAAACAGACTTAAAAGACACACGATTTGGTGCCAAGAAAACTAGTCGCATCCCCGTGCGCACTAACTCCTTGCAGATTATTTAGAGTTAAATTATTATTAGTTTTAAAGTGATCCCAGTCACATTTATGTCCGTCATTTGAGTAAATAAAACGTATTGGCATAACACGTAGACTTTGGACATTGTGTCAGGAAATATTAAGATATCTGAATAATAAATCTGAATTATTTTTAAAGAAATTAATCCTTACTTTTCACAAACAACATAAACACATAAACCTCAACATACTCATGTCACCTATAGTTTACGAGGTGATAAAACGGCTTATCAAAGTAAACAGATTGTAAATGTATACAAATTATTTAAGGGATGATGCAACTATTTGATCATCATCTTATTCATGTGATAATTATTAGTCTTAAATGTTAACAATACTCCTGATAATGATATTAAACTAAAAGAGGAATATATTTACTGTGTTATGTAAGATATATTTGCATTGTAGTAATTGAAAAATCTTCATTACTTTTGATTTGATTGACGGAAATTATAAAATCACAATTTCATTGCTATAATATTACGTATTATTTACATAACACATAAGAGAAAAAAATATACATATTTACTGCGTAACCCCTCAGAATTGCCGAAATGTATTTTAAATATTATTTATAATAAAATAGGTATTTTATTTAAAGGTGGGAGAACTATAGTTGTACTAATTAAATAAAGAATTACTTGTATTTCGGTTGGAGAGGTGCGATTCCCGGCTACACTTTGAAGCGAGGCGACCATCTTAATCCTCAGGAGTAGCAACGTATCTACATTCGAATTCAGTCAGGATAACGGTCGTGTTTGTGGTAACACGTGGATCGTTATGGGCTGGTACTACTTAATATCAGGCGGATTGCATGCTCGTTTGCTACTCTTCTCATATTAAAAAATGTTATAACAGACAGATGGATAAAATATATAAAAAGTAGAAAAATAAATATTAAAATAAGATTTAAAAAATAATGCACAAAGACTGTCCCTAATCTTGTTATATGTATTAATATAGAATTTTATAGAATACCCTAATACAAATACACAAGGCTATTAAGAGGCGAATTGCAAATAGTACCGTTTGTTTATCAAACTGTAATGATTATTAAATCGTTCGTCCTAATTGTATTATTGTACCTGAACTTGATAATAGAACAGCTATTAGACTAACGAGATTAGCAACGGTCGTACTGACAACTGACTTGCTACGAACGATGACCAAACTACGAACGATAGCACCATCTTATGTTCCTAAAGTAAGCATCTCGGAATTCATAAGTGTTACTATGTAATGTAGTCACGATTAACGCTTTTGCAATTGCAAATATTTCGAATCAGTTGCTCTGATCGTCGCGGCTAAACTGATTGATTTGACTCAGTTTAACCGTGACCACGATCCATGTAACTGGTTCAAAATATCTGCAATTATAAAAGTGGTAATTGTGAGCACCCATTACACAATATCGTTGTAAGGTTGTAGAACTAGAGTTAGGCCGGGGAGATAGTAAAATATAACATAGTAAAATTATTCATGTTTCCATAAGCGAAAATAAGGACAACGTATTTTTAAAGAAATGGAAACCCAGTTAACCAACAAATGAGGTAACGAATGTTTTATAAGAATATAAAACTAGTGATAAACACGATTATTTGAAATATTTTTCAGATATATATAAAAAAATACTTGTTTCACAGATGGAATAGTGTCTTAATTCGATCATACATTACGCAGTTACTATTATTGACTAATTAGACTCAAATGAAGTAACCATTTCAGTATCTTAGTCTGACTAACCATATCCTTTAGACTTTAGCATAATAAGAATAGCACGTTGCATTAAATTAATTGACATAATATTAATATTATATTACGGTAATTTAATTAGCTTAATAAGAAAAGTACAATACAGTAAATTACATAGCATAATAGGAAAATAACATTAGAGTAAATTAAAGACCGTTTCTTAAGACTCGAACAGGTTGAGGTGGATGCTTCATATTATATTTTACATAATATTAAACATGCGTGGACGTATATAAGGGAGGGGGAGCTTTATCGGCCCCTTTTTATATAAGCTAAATAAAATTATATTAGTCACTTTATAATTCCATATTTGGTTAATTTACAATTGACCGACATACGATTTTTAAATTTGGCTTGTTCTGTGAACTTCTGAAAATCTAGTAAGTCTTTATACTCCTAACTTAACTCTTATACTGTCTGTGTTATCAGTCTATTTTTCCGTTAGTCTCACCCAATGTAGTGAAAGAAGTACCTAAGTAAGAAACGACAATTTCGTCCGTAGTTTTATGGTCAGTAGCAATGGCCGTATAAATAAATCTCAGCTAACAACCAGCCAATGAATAGTATTGACCTGTCTGCCTATATCTCTTAATGACGTAGACCGTTCCTTTCGCTGTAAACTATAAACCTTCTAATTGAAGTTCCTAACAACGAGCCAAGTATAACACAGTATTCATGAATTAATGTTTTTAAACGAATATTATCGCGGGATTTATACATTTTTACTATGTACCGGGTCGAGATTAACGAGTTTCACCGTGACAGAGCCATGCAACTGGGTCGAAATATCGGCAATCAAAAATAAAAAAAAACAATAATCAAAAATCGTGAGTACTCGTTACTCAGAAAAAAAGATGAATTAAGATTAAATAATACAAATTCAGTAAACAGAAATCTTAATACAAATAATGTGTATTTAAAAACAGAGATTTAATTTCACATAAGACGTAGTGATGTGTGCTCATACTATTTGTAATTCAATTATTGTAGTAAACCTAATATGCATAGTAATCGTATTTTTCTTTGATTGCTACCAAATACATACTTCATTATATTAAAACCGCATCACGTTACAAATTCTGAAATTCTCGGATTTTCTCTACTATAATATACATGTATTAACATAAAACCGTCCTCTTGAATCACTGTCTATCGATGAAAACGGTAAAATCCTTAGCGTAGTTGGCAAGATCTAAGCGTACAGACGGCGGTAAGCAAGTTTATTTCATAATTTTAAAAAGTAAAATGAAATTGTAAGGTTATTATTTCCGGCATTTTACATAATGTTTTGTCAATACTGTGTTAAAAGTAATGTTACTAAAATCGTATAACAGGGCGAATAACACACATTTTAATATCCCTTGATACTTAAATATAATCTTTGAAATCCAGTAATATCGACAAAAAAATCTACGGCAGCACGTGCCCTAGTTTTTTTATTGTTATCGTTATAGGGAGTGTCGTATTTTTTTTACGGTAGATTGAGTACCAACTTTCCTAATGAATTTATTTATTCATATCACTGTATCATCTCGTAACGGTTAACAGAACATGTGTATCTTTTAAATTTCGTATATATATTATTAAATTTTTATATTAAAATGTCTGTCACGTGTAAGTGACAAATAATAAAGGTTCTTTTTCATGTGAGAAGAGTAGTAAACGAGCATGCAAACGACCTGATGTTAAGTATTCGCAGCCCATAGACATCCACGTACAACCACAAACACGGATGAAATCCTATCTGAGCTCGAACATAGATATGTTGTTACTACTGAAGACTAAAATGGTCGCCTCGCTTCAAAGTGTAGCCGGCAACCGCATCTCTCCAGCCGCAACACAAGTAATGCTTTACGTCGGATTGTGGCGTGCGGCGGTGGTACCTTCCCGGTCGAACTATAGTTTTTATTTAACTATTAGCTTAAAGAATCCTAAAAATCCCATAGTGTAATAATAAAAATGACGATATCTTTTCGAAATATTCCACGTTTATGTTAGGGATGTGGCTTAAAACCTTATCAGTGACCTAGATTCTAAAGTGGGTAACAAACAGGATAACGAAATAAGTTAGATCCACGGCCAAAATCTTAAACAGGTAACATACAGAAGTAAAATCCTGTAATGGACTCATTCGACTACGCCCCTGGTGGCACAAATTGGTAATGCTCTAGAGACAACATTTTTCCTGTAGCTTATCCCATATTTATTTTTCTTCCTAATCGACTCAATTAGGATTCAATTCGATCTGCTTGTGGTTGTTTGTCTCGTCTAGGTTTTATTCGTAATGTGTGCGCGTTGTAAAATATCGAATGACATAATATAAGTTATTTTAAGGTGGGAGAACTATTCGACCGGGCAGGTACCACTGCAGCCCTCATAATCCGCCGTCAAGCATTAATTGTGTTTCGGTTGGAAAGGTGCGGTTGCTGGCTACACTTTGAAGCGAAGCGACCATCATAGTCCTCAGGGCTAGCAACGTGTCTACGTTCGAGCTCAGATATGATTTCAGTTGTGTTTGTGTTTGTACGTGGATGTCTATGGACTGCGACTACTTAATGACATGGTTTACATACTCGTTTGCTACTCTTCTGATATAAAAACAGTCTAAAGTCTTGCAATAGTTTATCGCGTACAGACAGACAGACGCGACGGGGAAATTTGTTTTATAATATCTAGGTCATACATGCTCTTCTCCTTCAATTTTCGTCAAAAACAACCAAAAAGGTTCGTTAACCCAAAACTGTTATATGCAAAGTCCTTATTGACTTAAAAAACAGTCCCGCCGGTTCAGTTAATAGGGAATTTTGAGACCCGGTAAGAAAATTCGAGGCGGGTGATTAATTTCGCCGGCATCCAGGGATTTGCCGTTTGTTCCCGGAGTCACGCTACGCGCGATGTAAATCATCCGAATGCCGCACAACGTAGCCGTTTGGGGTTGCGGAAACAATTTGGAGAAACAAAATCATGTGTTATTGGGTCTTGGAAAGTAATGTTTTACGAATGATAAAGGTTGTTTAATCTAAAAATAAATCTTTTAAGGTGGGACTATAGTTCCAACGGGGAGATACCGTCCTCATAATCCACCTTAAAGCATTACTTTTGTTTCGGTTGGAGAGGTGCGGTTGCCGGCTGCACTTTGAAGCGAGGCCATCTTAGTCCTCAGAAGTAGTAACGTATCTACGTTCGATTCAGATAGGATTTCAGTCGAGTTTGTAGTCGTAAATTTTCATTATTGTAACCTAAGAAGCAGATTTTGTAAGAAAAGTATAGTAAAAATTGACTATAAAACAACCTCTCTGATAAAGAATTATTAAAATTGTAACAACAGAGACTAACTTTTTAATGAATTATACATGTAATATTGTTCATGCGTATATATAACTCACATGCATAGTAATAATTTTAAATTGTAAATAGTTTCGTAAATGTGCCTTTTATGGCGTATTTAATGAAATATATAAAATTGGGTATACAAAAATAAAACCTTCTAATTTATCCTTAATTTATCATTATAAACTTACCTTACCTTGATAAATAAAATGCTAAATGATAAAACCAGTAACACAATTAAAAGCTTTCAATGAAAAGAAGCTGACACCAAAAGTGTAACAGTTAAATAAAATTCCTTCAACTCTGCAAATGCTTTAAGAAGATTAAAACTAGAAATTTACTTTGTTCAGAATGAAAACAAAAAGCTTTTCGCCATCTTACTCGAGTTGTCTGAACATCGACGAGTATAACCAAGCAATATTGGTGAACTATATTTTGGGAGACCTATATGTAGTTCGTATAGTAGTTAAAGAATTTTGGGCAAACTATAGTTCGACCGGGGAAGTACTACCGCCGCCCTCATAATCCGCCATAAAGTATTACTTGTGTTTCAGTTGCAGAGATGCGGTAGACGGTTACACTTTGAAGCGAGGCGACCATCTTAGTCCTCAGGAGGAGCAACATATCTACGTTCAAGCACAGATAGGATTTCAGTCGTATTTGTGGTTGTACTCGGATATCTATGGGCTGCGACAACTTAACATCAGGTGGTTTGCATGCTCGCATCTTCTCTCATAAAAAAATAGATTGTCATTTTGCCACGAATTGCCAATTTAACCTCTCTTCATTTATCTCTCTACTCGGATGTAGTAAAACAAGTGCATAAGATTTCTCTTCACATACCAGTTCCCGTTGCACTTAAAAATGTATGAAACAAATGGACGGAACCCGAGTCTCTGGAGCATCGCGCCTGGCTGGATTTTTGTAGTTAGTTGCAATGTGTTTAAATTTTAAGTTAAACAGGAATGCGCAGCACGAAACGCCACTAGAGCCGGCGCAAAGAATTTTGTATTGGCTTCATTTTGCTTTGCTATTTCGGTAATTAAAATAAATAATGTATCGCCGAGTGCCGTAATTTTTGGTGGAAAACAACACCAATTTGATTCAAGAGCAAATTTAACTGAAAGTTTAAATAGACTGAAATTAGAGCTGATACTTGAGTTACCTCATAATAAAAAGACTTATAATGCATTGACATGAAAAATCCTTAATTTAAATGAAATATGCACTGTTGAGTGAGAAACTATAATGAATAAGGATCACAAAATATAATTTATTACAATTGTCACAATTAACATTTGCCCATAAACCAAAATCATCTCAGACTATTAGTATAAACCTTAAATTTCCAAAAGAAGTGTATCGTCGTAAAGGAACTACATAAAAAGAGTATTAAAGTATAAGGCTCAGGGCGGATAAACAATAATTATTACCTGGGATTTTATGAATGTTCATTGCCCGTCCTACCTTTTCTCACAGGCCGGGGATTTGTATGCCTTATTGTCTTGAAACTTGTAATTTTACTTCTGTCTTTTGCATAATTCTCTCGAGCTTACCCCATAATACAGTTTCTTAATCTAAGCCCCTCATTTTCTAGAGAAAATAAACGTTGATTTTCGGGTTTAAGTTTTAAGAATCAAGTGCTAATGAAAAAGTTTCTAAAGAGCCCTTCAGCAGGAGTTGGCTGAGCGCAAGAAAGGTAGGGCGACTTTTTCCAATTCAATAAGAGGCTAATTGTATAAAAGAAGCTGTCCACAAGTTAAACGGGTAACGCGATTACGGGAGCGAGTGAATATCGGAGAAGTTGTGGAACAAGAAAAGTTGGACAGCGTCGTGAGTACACACGAACACGGCGGCGACGACACGATGTTTGTTGTTGTCCCCCGTCGTCTGATGTAAATGGTGTTTGTTCTCTCCTTAAGTAATTGTTAAAAGATTAAATTTCGAAAAGGACGTAGACACAAATGATCCAACACGACTTAAGATCATTTGTGTGAGTCAAAGTTTGACGAATACAATATATGAATGATTATAAGATGAGAAAACGGTACTTTATTAAATCATGGAATATGGAGACAAATCTAATATGAAATATAACTTTTTACATTTTATATTCTGAAATCGTAAGTTAATGAATAATATCCGATAAAGGACTCATGTAAAAATATATTAGCAATTACTTTTAATACTGGAATTAAAAACTCATTACGGGCCGAGATAGTATTGGTAATTTCATTAACTGCCTTTTGGGTCTAAACCAGACTTTTCATCTCAGCATTAATGAACCATTATTTCAAAAGCTTGTGAATATATTGTGATACCTTCTCTATAAATTTAGTGAAAATATCTTCCTTTTTCTTTGTGATAAGAGTAGCAAGCGAGCATGTAAACCACCTGATGGTAACTAGTCGCGGCCCATAAATATCTATGTGCAATTACAAACATGACTGAAATCCTATCTGAGGTCAAACATACATAGATACGTTGCTACTCCTGAGAACTAAGATGGTCGCCTCGCTTCAAAGTGAACTCCAACCGAAACACAAGTAATGCCTTACGGGGGATTATGAAGGCGGCGGTGGTACCTCCCTGGTCGAATTATAGTTCTCCCAACTTTATAATATTATAAAAGGAATCAACAATAATAGCAGATGTTACCGTTACAACCTGGTTGTGATTTTCAAGATTACTGACCATAGTGGCATCGTGTAATAACAGATTAATCTCAATCTTCCCATTCCCGGTATTAACTTCATTAAATCCATAAAGCTATCAACAACGCCGACTTACAGCAAATTAATTACCAGCCCCATTTTCGTTATCATTATTAGACAATTCGAAAGCTCGATCCCACGCTGAATCTGTAACTCAGATCTTATTGAAATCATTGAAAAGGTTTTTAATAAAGGAATTAGATATATCACCGTTTTTTCTCCGTTCCAGCGAATCCATTCGGCTCCGTCGACAATGACCTTTAGAACTTTTATTTCGTTCAATTGAAACCGGTTTCGTCTAAGGCTAGGACCCGTTTGTTACTATAGGAAACTCGAGTCGATTTCTCAAGCATAATGCAACTACCGAACCGTAGGGGGTTTCGATCAATTCATCTACTCTTTAGCAACTTAGCTCACTTGTACGTTAAGGACTTTGAAAATCTAGATTAATGATAGTAAGAAAAGTATATTTTGTGTCTACTCTTAAACTATTTTCACATAGACATAACGTAAATTAATTGCCACAATCTAAAACAATTTTCTGCTCAGATTTAGCAATTATAATAAATAAAACTAAAGTTACACTTTAAATGTTAGTAGCGAACACATGCTGACAAGATATCTGAAACGAGTTACATTCAAACATAAAAACTCGATTCATTTGTCATTTAGAAGGACGATTTTATCGCTGTTGTGTTCCACAAAGATTTATGGCCGTAAGACTACATAAACTAATTATTCCGCAAGATATTACATGGAGGAGTAGTTAACTGAACACTTGGACGCTTATTTTTTAAGACCAAGCAAATTGCCAGGTAGCAGTGAGCCGTACAAACGAATTAATTACGCTATAAACCCAAGCTGATAAAGGAGATCATGAAATAAGATGAAGTTTACATAATTTCTAATATTTTACCAATTCTTCTCATCACGAACGTAAATAAAACCGCGACTAAACAAGAAACTATTTTTGTATATAATGAAACGTACAAATAGTTGGCAATAATCTGTTACTACGCAGATATTTACTTCGTTGTGTCAATTATGCCTTACTTTTGAATAATGTTTTACTATATTTCTGTGTTGTGTATCATTTCTAAATATCCCTTTTCCACTTATTTGAATACTTGTAATAACTTTTAATTATAGTATGATATAGCAATTACTCGTTATAGTCGTTCAAAATGAAACTCGGTTCTGACAAGATTTCGTTTTGAAAGTACACAGACAGGAAGTCTTGCAATTTGGAAGAATCGTAAACTTTATGGTGGTCCGTGGCACCGAATTAAAGAAAGAATCACATTTATAAACGGCAGATCATTATTTGAGGATCACGAATTTATGTTTCTGATTTAAAACCACATCAACATTTCACTTTTAATGTAGACTGTCGTGTCGTATTTCGTACATTAAATAGGTAATCATGATTTTATAATCAACAAAATAGTGATTTGTAAAACATAATTATAAATTATTGTGTACCTACATGTAGTTCTTTTAAAAGAAACGATTTTTTTTTATTGTGAAAGAGTAAGAAACGGGTATGCAGGCCACCTGATGTTAAGTGGTCAC
>DWON01011282.1:0-10279 GCA_018251015.1 Phocides pigmalion okeechobee
GAAATATATTTAAGAAATATTAGGAAGCATAATAATAAATTTATAAAAAATAGTAATAATCATATAATTAATACATTCATACAAGAAACAAGGATAAATTTGCTGCCCCTAAATATAGATTATATAAGGTAGCTAAATCATCAATGGGAAACTGCATTTGCTACTACAATAAAATACCAGAACATATCAAAAATCAGAAAATAAGTTTAAAATGGTTATTAAAGTAACTCTGTGTACAGACGCGCATTTTAAAATTAACGATTATTTAAATGGTGAACTTATATGGCCTGAAACGACTCCAGCTCCACTTGCTTCAGTAATTTAATTTATTATTTGTAAATAACATTTTCAAAGATGGAAAAGATATGTGTTTTGAAGTTTTCTTCGCCGCTTCTTCTGCAAAACGAAACTTGACATTCGAATAAGTTCGAGTAAGTTCAAGTAGTTTATTGAGGTTCAAAAGGAGTTCTGTAAAAATCTCCTTTGTATAAAAATATTTTAATTTTGTTTCTGATTTTGATATTTCTGAACAGATTTATATATTTAAGTGTCCGTTTTTATGTTGAAGCAAAGGTACAAACCACGCACTCCCTTTAGATTGTTTAAGTTAGGCTTTATTATTATTAGTTTTACGATGTTTATCCTTGTAAATAGATACCCTGTAATTCGCTTATAAGGAACAAATATGAACCTGATATTAGGTATCCATCACACCTGTCCGTCATACAATTCATCTCAACTCAGGTCGTAGGAAGATGCCTTGCTACTCTAAAACTTAGATGGTGGTTCTCTTGTAAGTAGACGGCAACCACAAACCTCCAGCCGACATACAAGCATTGCTTCACCGCGGATTCCCTCAAAGCCACGTGATTAACGCGTTCCCTTAGATCTCTGAGACGATTTAATACTTCCTGTGGCGTACAAAACTGCTGTGTATTACTTGTTAAATCTGTATGAGTTACGGGCGAACAAAAGTGCTGTGTTTACGTCGGTTATAAGACAGACGGTGATTATGTCTGTGTATTCGTGGATGCTATACTGATGCTAAGAAATACCATATTTGTACTCATTGTCGGTGCATCTCCAGTCTAGAAAAAAGAGCTCCAGTTTAGTACCGCCTCCCCCAATCCTGATTCGTTGTAACATAAGAGGGCCGATGTTTATTGACAGCAACAAGGACTGACTGCTTTAGATGCCCTTCAAAGCACGGAAGCGCGCATGGAATATTTCCTAACATTCACCAATCCAATTCGACGCTTAACATTGCTTAACTTATCGTTTGTCTTTTACGATCTTCATAAACCGCGAGCTATGTGCGTTGCGTGGCTTGTTAATATGATTACTGGTATAATAATTGGAATTTTATCTAAGTTGCTTAGTTCAAAGGCAGAAGAATCTACAAAATAAAATGTATTTTTCATATAGTCGTTTAAATTTTAGCCGTTACTAAATATACCTGCGACTAATTTATTATTACAAAACTATAACATAAGGGAAATATTTATCGATGGAACCAAGTAGATACGACGTAACAATCTATGTCTTGGTTGCCGATATCTATGAACGTCTGTAACCCCAAATAAGATTGAGATGATCTACACGCATACATGGTACTGCGTGTAAGTATGTCTTAATCATTTAAACTAGCTTGGACATAACTTCTCATCAGCTGTTGCTGGGTTCAATGTGCACCGAACATCGGAGGGACGTTGTTAGCTTCGGACGGTACGGCCAAAGTGGACCGCGCCGTTCACTAAATAAAATGGTGGCTCGGCAATGGGCAGCGCCAGCCATCGCTGCGTTCCCTTTACATCGTTATATTTCCATTAACATAGCGGTGTTACATAAAATGATCGAAATTGCTGACTTTTCCGGGGGTCTTAAGCTCTTGAGATGATTCCTGGATAAAGACAGGACTTTCGAGGTCTCGAATAATCTCTAATCGTCGTTGCTCCGCGAGAGTCATGAGTACTGTAGGGTATGAGTAGCAGACTAGATGTAGGACGTCCCTAGTTTAGCCCGTTGATCAGAAGATTCAGGAATAGGTGTGGAGATGCTATAAAGCTATGAGGCTACGAGTTGCTAGATAGCGATAAGACAGAGATGCTTTGATATAAGCTATAGCTCCCTGGTGCAAAGTGTCCGAGATAGCTCCAACATCTTGAACATGATTAATAAAAAGTATAGACGTATATTGCGCAGAGAATTGCGATTGCTATTCAACGCGGGGATGTTGTTATGTAAATAAAGAAGTATTTTTATTACTATTATTATAACTATTAAAGGGTTCTCTGTGTCAGTTGACCGTGACTTACGTTGAAATATTGCTCGTTTACTAAAACGAGATGTCTAGCGTAGAACAGTGGCCTTGATTGCTCAACTTGATCGTAACGTTTCCATTGAATGTCTTTAGACGTAGATATTACCGAAACGTGCCGGTCGAAACATCGAGAAAGTTGCATAAAGCTTAGCATCCAGTGAACATATTCTATTATCTTGTCGAAATACTTTTTTTATGTGAAAAGAATAGCAAACGAGTATGCAAACCACGCAAGTAGTCGCAGCTCACAGACATCCACGTACAACCACAAACACGACCGAAATCCTATCTGAGCTCGAACGTAGATGCGTTGCTACTCCTGAGGACTAAGATGGTTGCCTCGCTTCAGAGTGTAGCCTGCAACCGCACCTCTCCAAACGAAACACAAGTAATGCTTTATGAGTGATTATGGGTGGTAGCTTTAAATTGAGATTCCGGCCACTCAAATGAGGTTCTATATTTAGAATATTATTATTTCGAAACGTATTACATATTATAGCGTGATTTATAAGCGTATTATAAATACGTAAATAATTTCCATTGTTTTACGATGATGGAAAACATCGTGAGAATATCTGCGTGTCTTAAATTTCTCCATAATGTTCTCCAATAAATTTCTCCAACATATTTTAATTTCAACCATTCACATTTGACCAGTATTGATGAAGGCCTGTTTTATTTTACTCTGAGAGGAGTCCTGTGCCCAATAGTGGTATAATAATGTATTGTTGGAGAACATAATGAGTATCTTATGTAATGATAATGTTATACAGATGAAAATCCAATTAGAAATGTTTTATAAAAGTATTTAATAGAGACTACTTTGAATTAATTGGAATATATGTATGTTTTTTGTTTTTAGTTGTATAAATTAAAAAAAAATACACATATAAGAGAAACATTTAAAAGAAATTTAAAATTTAAATTTAAAAGAAGTCGATATCGTCATAGGGTACAGTTATACAATTAAATATCACGAGTGAACTTTGCTACACTACCTTTACTGGCTGCACTAAGCGAAGCGACCATTTAAGTCCTCAGAGGTAGCAACGTGTCTACGTTCGAGCTCAAATAGAATTTCGGTCGTGTTTGTGGTTATACGTGTACGAGTATGTCTATAGGCTGCGACTATTTAACATCAGGTGGTTTGCGTGCTCGCTATTTCACCTAAAAGTATTATGAGTGAGTTAGTCATTACTCGACTAGATAATTTATTTGAAGCACTCGCAATATAGTTAAAGCTATAGTGAAGCATAGCTTTTATTGTAGCGTTGGAGCAAAAAGGCTTCACCTAGTTTTTGTAACGCACTTTTAGCGGCGCGAGGGTCATTGTCCAACGCCGCATTACGTTGGCGGTCACTACTCGTTAACGTAATGTCTCTGAATATTATAAAACGAAGTCCCTTGTCGCGTCTGTCTGTCTGTTCATGACAAACTCAAAAAGTACTGGACGGATTTTCTCACAGTTTTCAACAACACGTAGAGTGATTCCGGAGAAAGGTTTTCATGTATAATAAGTTAAGTTTTTTTTTTGTAAATTGGGCGAGAAATCAAACGTTAACCGTTTGATTCAATATAGTAAATCCGTCGTCATTCGAAATAGATGTTTCTAATTGATAGTTTTTGCAACTAGGTAATGACTGGATGCGTGTATGAAAGAAAAATAACAAGTAAATGTAAACTCTATTACCCGATGTCAGCTGGTCCGAGTCTCTCGTTTCATTCTAAACACAAAAACGGAACTTTAACCAATTGTTACGATATGTTTATAACTTAATTATACGAATTCTCTATTGCAAAGTAAGATAAAATGTATTTTTTTTATGTAAGAAGAGTAGCAAACGAGAATGTAAACCACTTGATGTTAAGTAATCGCAGCCCATAGACATCTACGTAAAACCACAAACACGACTGAAATCCTATCTGAGCTCGAACGTTGCTACTCCTGAGGACTAAGATGGTCGCCCCGCTTCAAGGACTAGGCGGCAACCGCACCTCTTCAACCGAAACACAAGTAAGTTTAAGAGGACGGCAGTGGTATCTCTGCGGTCGAACTATAGTTCTCCCACCTTTGAATGGATATAGTGGATAGGGACGGTGTAACTAGGCATTCGATTGTTTTTGTAAACTTCGTTCGGGTCGGGGAGGTCGGACAGCGTACCCCCTGATAAGGTCATAATTTTTTGGAATGTGACTATATGGATGTTGTTTTATGAACACAATAAATAACCGTAATATAGTTCTCCCACCTTTAAATCATTTAATACATACATATTTACAATGATAAAAATCTTAAAAGAAATTATAATAAAAGCCTAACCTAAACGATCTAAAGGGAGTCCGAGTCCATGCGGCATGGTTCCAAGAACGTTAGTTGTATTCCCGCGTTGAATAGCATGTAATTGGAGTTTACATGTTTATTTCGTTAAGTTTAAAACTTTTTGTCTATGGGGTCGGAGCGCCAAAAACTCTTAAATCGACGCTGCCGGTGCCAAGAGGGCTCATTCATATCTGTCACCGAGAAAGTCGAAAGCTATTCAACGCGGGAATGCGGTTAGCGTGCTTGGTACCTTACTGTGAAGTACGGGCTCCCTTTAGATTGTTTAGGTTATTTGTTATAATTAGTTTTAGGGTGTTCAATAAATTATATTTTAATTGAAGTAGGTAATTTTAATTGTATTGTTATTAGAACTAAAGGCGTGCACAAAGTATTAAATTATTTCTTTAACAGAAAGGGGGTAAAGATACTAGGTATTAGATTTGATTTAAACAAATAAACATAAATCAACAAATGTGTATACTTCCTAGCTACATAAAAACATCTAAACAAAATAACAATGAACGAGATAATTTTGCTAGCTTTCTGGCAACCCATTCCAAGGATAGTAATCTAGATGCAGTATTTTACTTTTAGGTTTATTGTTAGTATTATAATATTTTATTTTAAATTACGCTTTTAAATAATTTAATAAACTAAGTGTTATTTGCTTTGTTTGTACATATATTGCAGTTATTTCACCTAAACAAAATGTATTTTTTTTTCTGTGGAGGAAAAAACTTTAAAATGGAAGCAGTAGTTTCTTCTATGTAAAGCAAGGGATTTAGATGGGTGAACACCAGTGGCAGTTTTCATGTGTATAGCCGTGCTATAGAAGGCTGATTAAGCAGCCGCTCTTTGGCGTTATCGATAGGTGCCATGGTCAATCCTTGTGTTTATGGTGATTTAAAAACATCTGGCATGTGTGTTGCCCACTAATGTTTCCATTATCGTCATCAATAAGCGCTGGAGAAGTGTGGTGACATATGCTTTTGGTTTTCCACAATTGGAGAGATCTATACTCGCAAGTGAACTGGCAAATTAATTGGGTTGCAGCTAAACTATGCTAACTTAATCACTGAGAGGATAGATTTTAAAGGGCCTAAAATAATAAAATTGACACAAAGGTAGGTCGATTCATACCTTTCCGGGCCTCAAACTTATCTTCTGTATCCGAAAAGTTTTCAAGAAAGTAATTTGCCGCAAGTTATTAATATTGCGGTAATATATAATTATATTACTTTACACTGAACATTATTTATCAACCACGCTGTTAAAAGGGATTTAAGGGTGTCATATTATCTCGAGCAGAGTCAGTAGACGATGTCCTGACGGCCAGGAAACCAACGAACCCTGTCCGGTCTGGTATTTTTCTGGCCATTTGAAGGTACCTTTCATACCGATTCAATAGGTCTCGAGATATCCTATTTTATTTGGGAACCCTCAAGGCACTACTGTTCCTCGTGTGTTCTTCTGTCGTGCGGGAAGAAAGATCGTCGTCTCGCACAAGTCGTGTTAAGTCATCTTCCTCGCAGTGGTCGGTGTGGTGGTAATAAATAAAAATACTAAAATAATATTAAAATACTATTGACTAAATATTACAATATAATTGAAAATATCAATAAGAATGCCAATTCCAATGTTAAACCTGTGACTGGGAGACACTTCAAGAGGTCGCGCGCCTCAAGATATCCCTCTTTACTCGGTGATGTATTTCGCTATTTAGCAAGGACAGTAAACAATGAAGGGAATAATTGTTCAACCCTACATAAGACACTACCGACATGTCTTATGTTAGATTGGTTAGTTGTTCTCCCGGTAGTCGCAGTAGACCAAGTGTATCCGAGAGAGAGGGCAACATTCATGACTTTAAGCGTGGATTACGGCGAATTCCTCAGTATTTTTTTCTATGTAGAAGCTAAAGAAAACAAGCAGTGGGGGTTTAACAGTCGTATAACAAATATGATTTGGCTAATAAAAATCCGACCGGCAGCTGACCGGTTTAAGTTAATTTGTACACACAAATGTTACGCGTTCGTTCGCTTCGCAATCCGTACATAATATTTAACTATATTTTTCTGACCTACTAACAAAATGACTGCTATGAATAATGGTTTTGTAGTACTTTACACGCCGTCATGGCTACAGGATATAAATTAGTAGAAGTACCTTAAACGGTAATTTCATCATATTTTTATCTTACTAATATTAAACTGAGGTTACAGGTTTGTTTATATTGTTTTTTTTATATTCTTTTATGTTAGAGGATTAGCAAATGGGGATATAAATCACCTGATGTTAAATAGTAGCCGTCGTAACGTCGTTTCCACGTCGTTACGTCGAATCTGAATCTGATTAAAATCTGACTGAGATCTTGCCTAGATGCGTTGCTATCAATGTATCAGACAACAGCACGTTTTTTGACCGGAAATAAAATTATTTTATGGGTGTGATACTGGATATGGTACCTCTCCAGTTGAACTATAGTTCTACTTCAAGTTTCACATATGATAATGCTTTTTACGCTCGTAGTCTGACTACGATTTAATGTCGTGAATGCCATTGACACATAAAACAATGAGAGGTATCTTAGTCCACAAGAGTAGTAATGTAAGTGTTGTCGACTTCAGATGGGTCACAAGTTCAATATAAATTTGTTACAGATGTCGAACAAGTGGGTAGCAAGCATGTTTAGAACTTAAATAAAAAAAAACATACAAAACAATTGAAGTATATATATTTTTCTTTTTAGAAAAGAGAATCTTAACTCCCTGTATATCGAAGAGATATGGCACAGATAGCGACGTATAAAGTGTGAACTGATTTTGATATTTCTTTGAATAACCAACTAACAAATGACTTACTTTAATATCTAATTATATTAAATAGTATTTAATTAACTTGTTAATTACAATAATGAATACCTTAAAACGCCTAATTAAACAGTCTACAGGGATTCCGTACCCTTGCGGCATGGTGCCAAGAACTAGTCGCATTCTCGCGCTGAATAGCGATCGTAATTCTCTGCGCGAGATAAGACCGAGCCCTCTTATCGCCAGTAGCGTCGATCAAACATGTGTTATTCAAAATGTTAATCTGATTTAAACTTTGTTGTATTTCGCCTTTAGAGTTATGGAGGCTTATTTCGAAATTAAAAGCATGGGGCCTGACTTCAAATTACTTTTATTTTCTTTACATTTATAGCATAAAGATAAATAAAGTATTATATAATTTTCCGTATAATGTTTTTTTTTTTTACAAAACGTATAATAATAATGCAGAAGAGACTCTTTACACGAATTCCCAAAAGCTAATTTATTTAGTTACATTTTTATTAATCTAAACGTGTGAATGTTTTTGACATGTAGACTTTATCTCATTTAATTTTTGATACTACAATAGAAATTTGGTCTGAACACCCTGTTTAAACTTAAAGGGTTTCTGCCAACGATAAATACATTTTATCTAAAGATGTTCATGATATTTAGACTTTTGTGCATGTAATGTTTGTTACTTTTTAACAGTTTCCTTGCGGAGAACAACACTGCTGTGTGTTACGCAGCGAAACGTGCTTGCGGCTTGTATACACCTTGTATACCGTGTTGTACGTACAGATCTGTATGGATTACGGGCGAACAAAAATGCTGTGTTTACATCGACGCTACAAGATGTCGAGCGGGAACAACGGCTGTGTATTCATAGATACATAGATGCTAAAAAATACAATATTTCGGTGAATTCTCAGCGCATCTTCAGTCTAAAGAAATAAGCTCCAGTTTAGTGCCGCCTCCCGCAACGCTTCCCCGAGATGTTAAAACAATTTGGACAAAACTCCTCGCTTAGTCTCAAAGGGTTTTGCCAATTTTGTTATCTCGTTCGACTATCGAAAATATGTCGCAGTCAACAGATCACGGTCTCGTGAGTTTCTCTAAGGTCGACACCGCAAATGGCTTCGGCATTAATGACCATTGTGTAATGTTGCCAGTCTCACTATTTTTAAAGGATAGTGTTGTTTATAAATGTATCGTTTTATTAGCAGAAGTCATATTTTGTTATTAAAGGTGAGTAGCCGACGAGCATGCAAGCCACCTGATATTAAATAGTCGCTGCAGCAGACATCCACATACCTCCTCAAACAAGACTGAGTTTCTATCTGAGCTTGTATGTAGATGTGTTGCTACTGCTCAGGGCTTACGTCGCCACTCTTTTACGGATACCCAGCAACCGCATCCTTCCAACCGAAATACAAGCGTTGCTTTACGGCGGACTATGAGGATCACGCCGCCCTCATCGACCTTCATGGTCGCTCTATAGTTTTACCCCCTGTCAATACCTTATGTAATAAATTGTATAAATCAGATGTTTATCCTGTCAAATGTTTTTATTTTTTTAATATAAATTTCAAAAAATTTGTTATTTCTTAATTTCTTTGTTTTACATCTGTTTAGCATTCCGTGACAGCGTAGTTTCTCATCAATGCTAAGTTTGCGCTGTCAACTACTACATACATTAGCAAAGCTTTACAAGATGCTAGCAAACATAACAATTAAACAAGAAAATGCTATCCTTGATAAAAGCCTTATTATTTTCTTGTATTTGCTTGATTTTTATGTTTTGAACTTTATTTTACAATCCAGTATCCGTAACGGACAATTTTCATTCTTACATAAGCATGGTCACCATATTGTAGATACTATTGATAGTTGAATGCGTGTGAATGACATTATTACTTGTTTTGTAAAGGTGGAAGTTTCTGGGTTACACACTTGTCTGCAAATGGGTAGATAATATAAATTATGCACGACGATATAAACAAAAATATTGTGGAGGTCGTAACTTTTTGTTTCAATAACGTAGTCTATGGTAAGTAACCACATCTAATCGAAACAATAATGCTTTTAAGCGGATTATAAGTGATGAAGGTACCTTCCAGTGCATATTAATTAAGTGCAAAGATATAAATAAAACTGTTGTGGAGTTCTTAAACGTTTCGTTTTAATTACGTGGTCTACAATTACGTTAATTACGTGGTTACATCAAACCGAAACAAGAATTGCTACACGGCGTATTATGAGTGTTGGAGGCACCTTCCAGTACGTTCTATAGCTTTAGCACTATTTATGGATCTGTACAGAAGTGGATGGTACTGAAATCGATAAGATGCGTCACTGTTTCTGAGTATTAAGATTATTGCCTCATAATTGTGTGAACGGATATCACGACCTTTCCTCCGGAAATAAGAAATGTTTTAGACTAGAAATAGGTGTGGAGGTGGCGCTTTTCCGTTCCAACCCTTCTTCTTAAGAAATTCTCGGGAGGAAGGAGTATGCTATTTTAGTTCGATATGTCACGGTCTATCGTGGGTTACCGGAGACTCAATAGCGCTATCTTGTCGCTGTTAGGCAGAAATAGTTCCTTTTTTTGAGATAAGAAGAGAAATTTGCTTGCTGTGTGTGTTTGCTTGCTTTGTGTATTAGTGTATAGTGGTAGCACCGCGGTCGAATTATAATACTTTAATTTATTATATGATTTTAAACTGATATTATCGCGGAATCTATACATTATGTTATATAACGGGTACTCACGATTAACGATACGCCGGTCGTTGTTCCTATGGATCAGCCCCTTTTGTGATCTACTAC
>DWON01011283.1:0-10278 GCA_018251015.1 Phocides pigmalion okeechobee
GCCGGATACACATTATTGGAGGCGACCATCTTAGTCCTCAAGAGTAGGAATGCATCCGCCTCCATCCTTAAATAGAACTTCTGTTCTATTTGAGACTGAACGTGGTTGTCCATGGGCTGCAGTGACCACTTAACATCGGGAGGCCTGTTTCTAACACTGTCACAATAAAAAAACCCAGAACTCTGTGTTAAACCTAAATCGTTATCGCTGCTCTATTCAGGTTTAGTTTTTTAAATACACTTTAAAGAATCAAACGTTCATGCCAAATATTTGAACCCGGACCTCCAATATCACAGATCGGAATCTTACCACTATACTATTACACCTTCGATTCTTTGGTTTTAAGAAAAACGTCATGAAACGTGCCAGCAAATTATGTATTACGTGAACGCTTACTATATCACTTCAAATATTCAAGAGAATGAAATTGTCACGTCGTACAAGCATTTACTATTGACATTTACTAAAACGTGACAAGAATGTGGAAGTGCTCAAGAAACATCTGTACATTTTTATCCTCTCTTTGTATTTATCTTTAAAATTGTCGCGTCTTTATGACCACGATATAAACAATTCTAAGAAAGTACTTACTTTATTGAGATTGAGTCGTTTTTTAATAAAATATATAGTATTTTCTATGTTTTTTTATGTATAATGGGACTTGTAAACGAATATGCGTCCTAATGCTCAGGACCCTGCAGCATATGAGCATCTGTAATCAATACCATAAAGAACAAGAGTCCAACCTAAAGTTGATTATAGATGCCTTGCTACTCCTGAGGATTAAGGTAATCGCCTCATTTGTAAGTGAGCCCGCAACTTTTTTTTTATATTGAAAGAGTAAGAAACAGGCATGCAGCCCACCTGATGTTAAGTGGTCAGTGCAGCCCATGGACAACCACGTCCAGTCTCAAATAGAACAGAAGTTCTAGCTAAGGATGGACGCGGAAGCGTCCCTACTCTTGAGGACTAAGATAGTCGGTTCCAATAATATGTTTTCGGCAACCACACCTCCACAACCGAAACACAATACATGAAAAACATGTTGCTTTACGGCGGGTTATGAAGGTGGCGGTGGTGCCGCCCCGGGCGAGCTTTAATAGCTCTACCACCTTTACGTAAAAATAAAAGTAACGCAGGAATTGTTGTTTACAGTGTTAAACGTAGGTTTAATATTTTTACTATGCCTCCCGCAACACTGATCCGAACTTATATAGCGCCGCAGTCAAAGTGTTAAAATCCGTCACAAAGTATAAAATAGTTTTAAAGCAAATGAACGTGGTATCCCGTGAATGCTAAGCCTGAGCGCCGGCCGCTGCACTTCGACGTTAATGGGACGTAAATGGATATTAATGAGCGAGTTGACGGCGCCGCGGGCCGCGCCGTGACATGGGACCGCTTACTATAAACCGATATGGACACACTATAAGGAGCAGGTTACGACATGTTGAGCTGTTATACATGCTTGTTTAATTTGTTATGGGAGGAGGGAGGAGAGTAGCGAACGAGTATGCAGGCCAGAACACACTATACAGAGTAGCTCGAGACATGCTAAGCGTACATGTTTGTTTAATTTGTTATATGGCAACCTGGACATCCATATACACTTTGAAGCCAGGCGGCCATCTTACTCCTCAGGAGTAGCAACGTATTTACTTTCGAGCTCGGATAGAATTTCGGTCGTGTATCTGGTTGTACGTGAATGTCTATGATCTGCGACTACATAACACCAGGTAGTTTGCAAGCTTGTTTGCTACTCTTATCCCATAAAAAATCCAAGCGTACTGTTATAATAATATTTGTAACATTTTTTTTGCAAACCTAAGCAACGCTAAACGTGACTTTAATAAGTATAAAAACCGATGCCACACGTCCCCCGCGCCAGTCGATCAGTGTCGGTAAAGTAGTTTGTCGGTAATAAACTCAGTTAAAAAGTGAAGTACTTTTCATTAATTTAAAAGGACACACAGAGCGCCATCCTTACAGTACGTATCCATTGGTAAATTTAAAATTACTCTAAAATACACAATATTTATCTTCTTTTATATGCTTCACCGTTAAAGCACTTGATAAAATAGTATAAAAATGTTAGTATTTCTTTGGTGAAAAAGATTTTATTGTCCGTAAAAAGATGTTCAAATCCAATTTCCTAGAAACAGTTAAAAGGCAGCGTGACGTAAAAGCGCTAAAGCGCTGAAGTCGGCCGCAATAAGCGAGCGCGGCGCCGCGCCACCGCCGTCACGAACCCGCGGCTCCAACTATTAATTGTTTTTGTGGCTCTGTAACACGGACCTGGAATGTAGAGCTTTATGTACACCAGCTACATCTACAGTAGATGGCAAACCTCCTCAAAATATAGTCCTTAATAATCGATTTTCATACTCGTATATAGCGCCCGATAACAAAATTATATTAAGAGCGTTAACAAATAATGACAATATCGCATTTCCTCTCTACGTAAGATGTTTATACTGTAACTGTAAGTGTGTGTGTGTGTTTGTGTGTGCGTGCGTGCGTGCGTGCGTGTGTATGTATTATGTCACTGAACATATTCTGTATTGTTCGTATAATGTTCAGTATACACATATAAACTGTGAACTTGTTAAAGTTTGAGAAGCAAACTTGGGGCGTTGGAGCCGACTCCCATTTTTATATTCCACATCAACAGAACAGATCATCAATACAGCAAGTCATACAATTATACTATCAATGATTTGATTACTGCATCTATTTTAGTGGTAGAAATATATATCTATTGAGTACTCCAAAATATCTCATTTTTTATAATGTTAGACTAGCAAAATAATATGTAAACAATGTGATGGTATGTGGTTACTATCTAAACACAAGTTATAAGTTTTATATGGAATTCATCAGAGAGCAACGGAGGACTCCTAAGGACTACGACAGTCGCTTTACACATAAATGAACCGGTAACTACATTTTCATAGAAATGCAAGACATTTCATGATAGAATGAATTTCATCCGAGAATGCCGCTATTGCCTTTCGGTGGAAATATATAATCTATATCACCGTATAAATACATAGTTATGATAAATTAGGTTTCTAACTCTTCATAATATTTGAGTTAAAAACGCTATTTCTGCTAACTATTTATGCGATGAATTACTTCTTAACAGCTTGCTGTGTGCTCTATGCCGCCCCGATGTTTTTTTTATTGTGAGAAGAGTAGCAAACGAGCATGCAGGCTGCTTGATGTTAAGTAGTCACAGCTCATAGACATCCATGTAACCACAAACACGACCGAAATTATATACGAATTCGAACGTTGCTACCCCAAAGGACTAAAAAGTTCGTCCCGCTTTAAAGTATAGCCTGAGGTATTACCGGAGCACTATGACATGGGGCTCTTCAAAAAAGATTCAAAAAGAGCTCTCCTTCAAAGCCGGCGATGCATTGGCGATTCCTCTGGTGAAGCAAATGTCCATCAGGCAGCCCGTCTGCCTTATAGCTAGGATATATAAAAAAATAGCCGGCAACCGCACCTCTCCAACCAAAACACAAGTAATGCTTTACGGCGGATCACGAGGCCAGCGGTAGTACCTCCGCGATCGAACTATAGTTCTCCCACCTTTGAAAACTATAAAGTTATATTTGCGTGGTCTATCCACGTTGGCAAGTACGGCGGGGTGCCGCGAGGAAAATCCCCCTTAACCTGCAGCAAAGAGAATTACAATTGGGAGATAAGCCCCGCCGCTTCCTGCCAAGTGGCAAGCATGCCACATTCTATAGCTTTATTAGTATGCATAACCTTTTTATCCACCCTCGCACGGTCATAACTGGTACTGTTCTGAATAAAATGATTTAATTAAAATTTCTAAGTTTATTAAATGATTGAAATTAAGTAGGTAGTTAGATAGATTAGTAGGTAGGTTCAAAGATGAACTATAGTTCGACTTGGGAGGTAACACCGCCGCCATTAATTTTGCTTTGGTTAGAGAGGTGCGATTACCAGCTACACTTTGAAGCGAGGCGACCATCTCAGTCCTCGGGAGTAGCAACGCGTCAACGTTCGAGCTCAGATAAGATTTCGGTCGTGTTTGCAGTTGTATGTGGATGTCCATGGGCTGCGACTACTTAACATCAGGTCTGCATGCTCGTTTACTACTCTTCTCACAAAAAAGGCAATTCTATTTATGGAAACCTGGTTGTAACTTGTCTACCTCATATATTAATTAATACTTGAAGCAAAAACTCCCAGGAGTATAAAATTTGACACAGTTAAAGTTTATTTGTAGAAGCAGAAAGTTCATATTTTTATATAATACGCATTACAAATTCATTGAATTTACAATAAAAACATAAATAATACTACGCATTTGATACACACAAATATCAAACAAATAATAGTCTGTAGTCAACACTCGCACAGAGGAAGGATTGTCGGTACAGAATTTTTAAATGTTACATAGAATTTTCATTTCCAATTGAGAGTGCTTTCAAATGTTCATTTTTAAATACACGACGGAGTCCTCGGGCTTTTATTTTAATTTTTAAACTCAAGAAATTAAAATAAATTTAGTCAAATCTCGACTAGCGACTGTTTTACTTAATATGCCCATTACACTAACGCCATATTTTAATTGTCACCGATGAGAGGTATGCCTTATTATGTGTCAGTATCTTGTTAGTCAACACTTTTATGTAAGCGTATAACATTATGTAAATTTACTTAAAATGAGACGTACCTACTTTGTAATTATGTATATAATAATATACATAAATTGCTCGTTAAAGTAGTACAATAAAATATTCAAACAATTTTTTGATTCAGCCATAAGTAGTTATAGCATAAATTATAGCATAATTATAATTTAAAGATTCTTGATATTTAGTCTTTTGGTAGAATTCCTGTCTGAACCAAGACACTAGAATTTTATTAAAGTTTTAAATAGAAGAAATTACTATGGATATTTTGCAATTAAATGTGATTAGTAACATCGTGCCACAAAAAGGCAACTAATCAAAGTAAACACGCAAAAAGTAGGCCACAAAATGTATGTAAATATTTAATCAAACTAGTTAGACAATTTGCATACACAGCGAGTGGCTTGCGTACCGACAACCAACAACGCGGCGTGTTATTATAGCAATTACGGCTATTTATGCAAATCGCGGGAATCAAAGAGCGGAACGCGTAATGAATGGGTTCAGTCTGTAAACAGCGCAAGGTGATCAGCGCGAGGGCCCGGCGCACTCGCTGCGGGGCGCGCCGTGCGCTCAATGCATTCCCTCGCGTTCACATAATTACAAGCCTCCAATTATTATGAAATGAGTTTTTCAGATATCAGTCGGTTGGTCTTAGGGTTGCCATCCTGGAATTTAGAAAATCTCACAAATTCACGCATAACGGATGGTGTAATGGCAAAAGTACAGTAAACGAAAGAAATCATACATTTGAAAATCCATACAGTATGCTTTATCCCGTTTTATTTATTAGGAAGTATTTTGGAAGATTTTCGGAACTTTCAACTCATAATCATATTCAAATATTACATGGAAAATTTTGATAATGATCTGTTCCTCATAATATATATATATATATATATATATATATATATATATAATTCACAAAATTATTAAGAACTCTCCATATTATTTACAATACCATAAGACTTATATGCTATGTACTCAGTTGTATGAAGTAATTTAACTATACCATTGTATAGAGGTTCAAATAATATATTCAAATATCTCCCAAATTTCTTGTATGTTGTAGTGATACTCTGAGTTAAATGCCGTTGTCATACGGACAGATTGACAGACAGACATGTTTGAATTATGAAGGTTATTTTCTGGGTATTCGGTTATAGAACTAAACCTACGGAATTATATTTACAGAATCCATTGTAGATATGACCGCGAATGAAAATAAATGATGCTTTTTTACCTTTGCCATACAAATAACCGTGCTATTAATTGAATAGACTCCAAATTGGTTTTTAAGCAAACATTGTGTAAAAAGGCGTGTTTTAACACAAACGATTACTTAAATAATAAACACATATGGTTAATTTGAGTTATTGCTTGTAAATTATATTTTTTATACATCGAAAAAGTGTATTTTGGAGTTTCCTTTGCCGCCTTTTCTCCAAAGATACACCTTACGGTTCGGTGGTAGTTCATTAATGTTTAAAATGAGTTCTGCAAAGAATCTACTTTGAATAAAAAAGAAATTGATTGACATAATTTATATCTCAAATTCGAGTTTAACGATATGAAAATCTTGATTTAAAAAATGGATTTGCTGATTTGCGCGAATCTGCCCATCATACTTTATAACGGAGCTGAAATTCATAATCCTTATAAATGTTCAAAGGGGTGTCGTCCATTAAGGCCATCCTTTCCGTTGAAATGAAGATTAACGAATCGCAGCGTCCGCAATTTGCGCAGAAGAAAGAGTCGGAGCATTGCATTCCGTTTTGAGCGCGAGAGAAGTCAAACAGTTTGAAAATTGTAGTGGTTGAAAACAGAATTTTAATTGCGGCGAACTTTCAATTTCGTGATAATTTTTATGTAGTTTTAAATATTCGTGCCGCATTCATTTTGTTGGGTCGTTTTGTTTCTGTTCTTTCGAACTTTGTTTTAAACTAGAGGAGGTAAGACTAGTTGGGAATCACGCCAAAATAGTGGACAATAACATTTTTTTCAGAACAACTATGAAGCTGTAATCAAATTGATCTACAATTTTAGTACATTTAGATATAAATATTATTTGCTTGTTTATTGCATTGAATGTCCTTACAGATTTAAAAAGTCACGTTCAATTTCATTTTATGTATTAGAAATACCAAGGTATTCCTTTCGAACATATGTTTAGTGACAAAAATGTTGTGTAAAACAGTGTTTGAGAATTCTATACTAAATTCTCAAAGTTGTGGGAAGTCTATCAGTTAGGTTACACTTGGCCAACATGGTCAATCATGACATATTAGGTAAATAGCCAAATAGAAAACTTGATTTCTTGAAATGGTGAATTAATGATAACAACTATGTCTGCATAATCTGTTTCGTAGACCCATTAATTACTTTTAAAAAATCTCACAAATATAACCAATTTTGTGAAGACCGCAAGGTAAGCAATAAATTAAGTGCAATGTTAAATCAAACTTCACCAAATATAAAGTGAAACACACAAGAAACACTGCCTCACGAATAAAAAATAACCAAAAGCTTCGGTTTACTGAGTAGAGAAATTCCTGAACATACACAAAAAATACGACGAAATGATATAATAACTTCCTAGTAGGTAAAAACAACTTTAATCATGATTAATCATGATGAGATTGAACAACATCGTCGCTATTATGAACTTCGGGGAGAGCGCACAATCGTACAATCATAACTCACCCGTACGTACCTTCGTATGTAATACGTAATATTTCATAGAGAGCGGGTTCCTTAACCTCTGCGTAATTTGTTGCCCAATTTGAACCGGCACAATGGCCATAACTCGGCGGTAACGGGCCATAGCTTATGTGCTAATACGTGGGGCGTGGCTTCGTGCTGTAAACTGCTGAAAAAGTACCTTCTGGCTTTGTTCCGCTATGTTCACCGTTTTTATGTTGGAAGAGTAATAAACTGTTCTAACAAGCGTGCACGCCAGCTGTTATTAAATAGTCACTAAATCAATGTACACATCCTACTTCAAACAGGAATGTTGCCGAATTCTTATTAACGTGTTGCTCCTCTTGGGAGCCAACGTGGATGATGCTTGTATGTGTATCTGAGAACCTGTTTATTATAAGAATATATGGAAAAGATGTATATTTTGGAGTTTCTTTCGGCGACTCTTCTCCAAACCGAAACACCTTACAAGTCAGTAGTAGCTTATTGACATTCAAAAAGAGTTCTGTAAATAATCTACTTTGAATAAAAATATTTATATTTGATTTTGATTGTGACAAGTTAACAAAAATCATTGAGAATTGTTAGACTTAAGCTGAATAACTGTTCTAAAAAGATAGTTGAACTAGTGTTCGAAAGGGGAGGACTACATTCCTGTTTGAAGTTAGACATGGACTTGAATGCGATGCAAGAACTACTTATGATCTCTGAGGTCTAACATATCCTTCGTCATATGTAATTGTATTGCTACTCCTGAGGATTAGGGGCTTTTGAAACAAACAACCTACTTTTCGTAAAAAAAGATAAATAAGCAAAAATCGTCATAATTTGTTTCAATGAAAACGAGAAAGACATATTTCCATGTGTTTTGTTTTTTTTATTACATAAAAAATACGATGGCCGGGCAGCGGTAACGGGGCACAGTTCCGCGGCAGCGGGCGGGCGGCCGCGCCACATGTAAATCGTTGGAAAAATTACTCTCGCTGAGTTACAGCCACATTAGACGTTACTGACGCATCGCACGCTAACCAAGCATCTTATTTTATTCGCCTACTTTGCGATGTGAGTTATACCCGCTTGTTCGTAATGGCGAGTGGTAAATGAGCTCTCATTTACAACAACTTGAGAGAGAACTTTAAAATAATGTGGTCGATCGTAATGTTAGTCTAATGGCCGGGATAAAATATCTTTCGTGAGTTATTCATGATCGTGTTTTAGTTTACTCTGATAAATTTGTTTTCCCTTTATGGTTTTAAATAAATAACTAGCAACTCGCCCAGCTTTGCGCGGGTAGCAAAACATATGTAGCATAGGTTTTTCCTATATATGAAATTCGTAATCCAGATAAAACAGTATTACACGAGGTTGTAGGTGTTAAGTTATCCAACGTTAAGCGGTCGTTACAATCTATGAAAGTTTAAGTCCTATCTGAAGGTATGTTTGTAAATGTACCCGGCAAAATTTTCTTATAAAATAAATATATTTTTATTGTACCTAAAATAGCTTTTATGTTACTAATATGAGTAAGTATTTACATCGATTATTCATAAATTCATAACATAAATGTTATCTACAAAATAATCTAATGTAATATAGAATCATGAGCAGAAAAGTCTACTTCTAACCGTCCGTTTCGACATTTTACTGATGTACCATAAACGATATTGCAGGATAGTAAAATGAACGACGGCAAACAAAATATCTCAACATTGTCAGGAGCCGCGCGGCGATCGTAACGGGGCGAGCAATTCCAGCCGTTTCCAGGACAAAGAACACTAAAATGCTTTCAACCTGAAGTAGTTGCGTTCCATCGTCGACGAATTACTGGCAAATATTTTGTAACTCCACGAGCTTTTCCAGCCGCTTCGTTCGCGCCAAATTCGATAAAAAATTCATTGCAATAAATCGTGCAACTCTTTTTTACTCTGTATATACATATTTAAAAAGAAAAATATAAAAATTGAATATGAAGGAACTTTTTAAGTAATATTTTCCAAATTACTTTTTGCTTTAAACCTTACAACAGGTGTGTAAGATTATAGGTTAATTACGTATAATATACTAAGTAAAAATATTAATGATGATCCGTGGCTCATTCGAAGAGAGTAAGTAACACAAATCTCTTATACGACCTACATTTGTCATAAGATACATCATATTTTTAGATACTTCTGTTTCTTTTATCTCGGAATATATTTTTGTGACAACTGTTTCTAAGGCCTTTTGTTTTCGCGGCCGCTGTGTTTATAAGACAAATTTGTCATCTTAAATTGTATTTTATTTGTTTATTTATTGTTTAGAGCGTAGCAATTGGGTGCCATGCAACCAGGACCAATGTACCGCTTGAAATTATACGTAGATGGCTCGTTACTTCTGAAAATTAAGGTGTTCGCCTCAGCCTCGCCTTCAGTGTACCAAGGCCAGCAACCACACCACTTCCTCGATCGAAACATGCAAAATGCTTCAAGACGTATTATGAGAGGAGCGATCGTAAATTCCCGTTAGAGATATAGTTTATAAATCTAAATGATATAACTTCAAACGTAATATTTACTTTAATAACAGATGTAATATTCACAGAAGATATTTTACGAGCTAATTTCTTGGTAGATTTGTTTACTTTTGCTATTTATCAATTTCGTTAGCAAAATATATTTTTCTTAACCACACCATTCCTATAATTTTCCCACGGAAGCGAATGTTTCTTTTTCCTTTCGTGGTAAATCCTCGTAGCTTCCGCCTATCTTTCATAATAAATTCATAATTTCATAATGCAGCATAATTTAATAATCCGCCGTATTTATTTATTTATTGCACCTCTATAAACATATAAGATACAATAGGGCAAACTTAATGCCTGATGGCATTCTCTGCCAGTCAACCCTGGGTAGAAGGAGAGAATGGCGGC
>DWON01011284.1:0-10278 GCA_018251015.1 Phocides pigmalion okeechobee
CGCCGTAAAGCAACATGTTCTTCATGTATTGTGTTTCGGTTGGGGAGGTGTGGTTGCCGGATACACGTTATTGGAGGAGACCATCTTAGTCCTCAAGATTAAGAACGCATCCGTATCCATCTTTAGATAGAACTTGTGTTCTATTTGAGATTGGACGTGGTTGTCCATGGGCTGTAGTGACCACTTAACATCAGAAGACCTGCATGCCCGTTTCTTACTCTATCACGATTAAAAAAAATGTCAGTTATAAGCAATACTAAAACTATTTTAATTTTTGATATTTAGTACCAGTTTAGTGAAGATTTTTTGTCAATTTTACTATGTACCGGCTACTGACGATTAACGATTATTGATTTTTGATTGTTGATGTTTCTACTATTAGCATTTGTCAACAGATTTCCCCCGCCACCGCAGTTTAGCCCAGACCACGAGCCATGCAACTGATTCGAAGGGGAGAGGGGAAGTGGAGGAAGGACTCCAAATCCCACCATACCTCCTTTCTCCAACATAAAAGGTGACAGATAGGAAATGAGAATATTTCTTGGATTTCTTTTTCGCTTATAGTAAGGGGGAAGAATCTAGATCCCCATCCATTCCTGTTTTATACACCCATGATATTACAATCATGTAGATTATACCCTAGCATTTTATAAAAAAGATTATTAAGAAAAACGCGTCTCTCATCAATGGATCTCTACTTCAGTGCGAGGCAGAAGCAATCCACTTGTTCGACATTTGCCAAGAGTAATTTAGTTCTCTAGGTGCGCTTGTATAATTGTCTCGTGTCTGCGTTAGCTAATGTCCACGGGTTTACTCGCTAAGTATGGTCCAGACATTTCAAAGAGTATGCCTTTTTTCATAGAAAATTGGAACGAGTATACAGTATGTCAACGCTGCCTAAATTTTGGTGTCAAGATTTTTTTCTTCACTGTAATCAACTAGTACTAAAATAAAAATAAATAAATTTAAATTAAAGAGTATGATGAAGTATTTAACTACATTTGGCATGTTTCTGGTGTTCAGATTATATCCTCTTGATAAAGTCGTAGTAACACGTAAGTGGACCCATCCGTATAAGTCAAAATTATTTTGTGTTAAAAAGCATATATTATGAAAATTTTTTGGCCAGATTTTCATAAATTTCTGGTTTCCACATTTTCCCCTCCAACAATCCCGTTAATCGTAGCAGGTACATAATAATATCACAAGAAGATCGCACATACAAATGAGGCGACCAACATAGGCTTCTTTGTAGCAACGTTTTCGATTTGTAACAACGTTTACTTTTTATCATAATTGACGAAATTAACAGTTCGACGCTGTGATCAATTTAACACTTTGTAGTCGGAAACTCGCCCTATCTTTTCTTATAATAAAACGGGAAACGGGCTTACTCGTTCTGTTGCGTGAAGTGGTAAGACGCACGAAACTTGTAAAGAAGGGACCCAAACTGCGGGCGGAGGGTTCGTGAATTATATTATGTCGACGATACAAGATCTTCCGAAAATTAAAAAAAATATGTATTAAAAAGCACCCGCGCTAAGCCGCGGTTTGGTGGGAAAATATCCCGACTACATTCTGTTAACTGTAAGCGCAGTAACTCTCAAATCATTTCTCTATGAAACTTTTATTAGAAATTATCAACTGTAATGTACCTATATTTTAAAGGTGGGAGAACTATAGTTCGATGGGGGAGGTACCACCGCCGCTCTTATAATCCGCTGTAAAGCGTTACTTGTGTTTCGGTTGAAGAGGTGCGGTTGCTGGTTATACTTTGAAGCGAGACGACCATCTTAGTCTTCAGGAGTAGCAACGCATCTACGTTCGAACTCAGATAGGATTTCGGTCGTATGTATTGGTGGGTGTCTATGAGCTGCAACTACTTAACATCAGGTGGTTTCCATGCTCGTTTGTTACTCTTCTCACATAAAAAAATATCTTAATGACCCAGTAAGATGTGTCAGTGAGCTTATAAATTAATAAAGAGATAAATAAATGTTAACTGTCCACTGTTTATTGCCTGATTAATGAAGCATAATCAATCTTCTATCTAACCTACTTCGGACTCAGACCCTGGAATTCAGAATACCGGATGTATTGAACACTCAAATAAACTTCCAACCGATTGAGAACGTTATTTGTTAAAACAAACCTCGCTTTAAAATATACATGAAGAATTTTTGCACAACCGAAAATCAACCAAAATTCGTTTACATAAAGTTGATTTTGAAACAACAAAGATTAAAATGTAATTGAGGTGAACAGTGCAAATAAACAGGCATATACATTTTTCACACTCACGTATGAAAGTTTGGACGGATGTATGCGTAAAGTCATTTAAGGGTCAGACATTGTTATTGCCGTGTGAGGGAAATTTATTTACTCCAGTGATTTAATGTAACATATTTTTTATTATTGTTGAAATATTACCTAAATTGGATTATTACACTGTTTACATATGTTTCGATAAGCAAGCAACTATCAAATATTTATATGGTATAATGCTTAGAATCTTAGCAAAATTGTGATTTCTACTTAGATAGTGTAACTTTGCATCACCTTTGTAGAAGCAAAATTATTTAAATAAAAATTGTAATTTCTAAGTACAAAATTGTACGTAAAATGCAATAAAATGCAATAATTTTGAATAAAATATTGAAGTAGATGTTTATATTATTTTTTGTTACAAGAACCTAAGTTATAAGGTCATATTCATCTAATTAAAAATTAATCTCAGGTTTACAATGTGTACGTCCAAAAAGTAATTCATGATTTAAAAAAGTTGCTAGAAGTAACTAGGCATGCAAGATTGCCGTCCTCGAAATAAGATGTAGAAGTACTTTATAATTAAATTAAGGTGGTAGAACTTATATTAAGGTGGTAGGTGGTAGAACAGTCAGGCATGTATGACAATATGCTGCAAAAGTACCTTATGATTATGAAGAGTATGGTAGTACAAACAAGGTTTTTTTTATTGTGAAAGAGTAAGAAACGGGCATGCAGGCCATCTGGTGTTAAGTGGTCACTGCAGCCCATGGATAACAACGTCCAATCTCAAATAGAACAGAAGTTCTATTTAAGAATACTCTTGAGGACTAAGATTGAGCGTCCAGTAATGTGTATCCGGCAACCACACCTCCCCAATCGAAACACAATACATGAAGAACATGTTGCTTTACGGCGGGTTACGGCGGGTTATGGTTTAAAAGGCGGCGATTCAAGGCGGGCGAAAAATTTTTTTGCTCTCGGTCCCCACGGACCAAAGGTTATAAATGTTAAAATTAGGTTTATTAAAATTTCACAGACTTTTTAAACATTGCATTTAATGTTAAATAGTTCGATTTCAGTTTTTCTTTAATTTTGAAGCATTGAAATCTTCTCTCAGCAAAGTAGGGAAGCATGTTTTAAATATTTTGATTTCAGTTTATCTTTCATTTTTAAGTATTGTTCATTTAAATCTTCTATGAGCAAAGGGGGAGAAGAAAGTATTTTTCTTTTTTTTTATTTGAGAAGAGTAGCTAACGAGTATGTAAACCACCTGATGTTAAGTAGTCGCAGCCCATAGACATTCACGCACAACCACAAACACGACTGAAATCCTATCTAAGTTCGAACGTAGATACGTTGCTACTCCTGAGGACTAAGATGGTCGCCTCGCTTCGAAGTATAACCGGCAACCGCACCTCTCCAATTGAGACACAACTAATGCTTTACGGCGGATAATGAGAGTGGCGTGGTACCTCCCCGGTCGAACTATTGTTCCCTCACCTTAAAATTGAACACAATAAACGTATATTAAAAACCATAGCATTCCGTGTAAAGTACAAATAGCCGCAATGACGTCATTTAGCGTCACTCCTTACTTCACCGCCTTTGGAAATATAGAACGGCTGCTATAAATACATTAAATGGGACACGAGAATTTGTTCAACATCTTTTTCCTCGGCGTCTTCGACAGTTTTTCTCTGTACAGTATTTAATCATTTGGTAAATCCTAAGTATAATATATAGTTCGACTATATGGTATGGTATATAGGTACAACCACAGACCTCATAATCCGCCGTAAATCATTACTTGTGTTTTGGTTAGAGCGGTGCGATTGCCGGCTATACTTAAAAGCGAGGCGACCATTTTAGTACTACCTCAGGAATAGCACCGTATCTACGTTCGAGCTCAGATAGGATTTCGGTCGTGTTTGTGGTTGTACGGGGATTTCTATGCTGCGACTACTTAACATCAAGAGGTTTACATGCTCGTTTGCTACGATACTCACATAAAAAAAAATTACTGGGTACTCGGTTAACGAGTTTCGAAGTTTCGAACTCAGTTTTGAAGTTTAGTGTCACGAGACATGCAATTGGTTCGAAATACCGGCAATAAAAAATCGTTCATCGTGAGTATCCCGTCCAGAGTAAAATGTTATTTTATATTGCACAGACTTGAGATAACAGATATTGTAGAGATAAATATATTTACTAATTTAATATTAATCTGGTCTCCAAATGCGATCCTATAGGTCTATCTTTGATACACAGAAAAATTTTAATGGATTTCCTAGTTTCCAAATAGAATTTAATACATATTATATCTTTCGCATAGAGATCATAATGAAATAGACAAAGTAGACAATAATATGATATTTAAAGGAATAGATTTAGAGGAATGAGATGACTTTTCATTTCATATTTCTTTTGTCTTCAAATGGGTTTTTATAGGTCTATGTTAAATACAGATGGCATATTAATAGATACAAAGCTTCACAGAGACTAAAAGATACTATAGAGAAAAAATATTGCTATCTCTGGTCTCTCTGGTCCGGGTTCTGTTTTGCGGGCTTCACTGACTCTTTAAAAAAAAAAACTACTTTCGCCACTTAATGCATTTAATCATGGAGATATTACACACACATAAATATTTATAACTTTCCAAGTTTTATGCCCGTTCGCGACGGCTTTCAAGCTCTAACTAACTCTGATTCTTGAAAATAAAGTAAAACTAAAAAGAAATGCTGATATTGGAATTATGAGTAAAATAACATGTTAGGAGAGTTACAGTATTATGTCGTGCTGATTTAGTTTAATTTACATATGAATAAGGATTATAACAGTTCGTAGGTTTTTTAAAAGAAGAAAATCCTATAATAATTATATGGGTGTATAATCGTTAAATAGATTCCACACGATTTAAATACAAAAAAATATCACATTTGAGACTTATTGGCCCATCACACTTAGATCTCCTGTATTTGCTGATACCATTGCACAATTAAATCACATTAATGGAATACTGACTCAACTCAAAAAAGACAATTGTTGGGATATCGCAAAAGAAGATCTTACTATGAGAGCTTATCCTACTTGTTGATGTATAAAATAAAAACTGATATATCGCTGGGGTGGTAGTAATGCGTAATTTACTTGGAACGGTAGATGGTAGATGGCGCTAACAGAAGCTTGAACCTGTATCTACTACGACCTATCTACTAATGGGTCGATGTTCTATTAAACAATATTCAGTGGCTTATAACCGAAACGGGAAAATAAAATAAATGGATGCAAACTTTTTATTAAAGCGTAAAATATATGATTAAATAACAAAATTTCAATAAAGCGGCTTATTATATCAAAATATTTTTATATTTCAACATCTCAAGACGTTGTTACTCCAAAAATGCTTTTTATTCTTCTCTTCATTGCTAATAGAAGCCAGGTCCGTGGTGGTGACAGTTGACTTAATGCTAGAAGAATCTGTCGCCATCCGTTTTGAGGCAATCGTAGACTTCAGAATATACCAGGTGTTAGTCAATATACTCATAAGTCCAATCACGGAAAGACCTAGCAGGAATCCCTGTAATATATTAAGCTAATTTTGAAACTAAACTTCACAGTAAACTATGATAGGGCTTTTTATGCGAAAAGCGCTGTAAACTACACATACACACACACACAAACACACATTATTAAAGGCGACCATCTTAGTCCTAAAAAGTGGGTACGCATCCGCGTCCATCTTTGAATAGAAGCTCTGTTCTATTTGAGATTGGACGTGGTTGTCTATGGGCTGCAGCGACCACTTAACATCAGGTGGCCTGCATGCTCGTTTCTTACGCTCTCGTAATAAAATAAAATAAACATGTAATACACTGGTGTGTACAGGCGTGTTGCGACAAGTAATACACAGTACTCCGCAGGGAAAGTGTTAATACTTTTTGTTCTATGAAAAACTGCTTTTAACATTTTTGATTAACACAAGCTCTTCGGCTGGAAGATTTAAAGCAAAACCCATTCGTACTTAACTTGTCCATCGTAGCTGTTTCAAATAAACATCTCCGCTCAGATTTACGGCTGGCTATCCACTAATTCATATTGACGGTAAATGTTTCGATGGTAACCATATCTTCACCGCATGGCGTTCTGCCAAACGATGGCATGGTACAGAAACATAGACTATGTAACCAGAGATAATCCAAAAGGACTTTAAACTCTCATGCTGGTAGAAGTATAGTACGACCAAGGAGGTACCATCATCACCCTCAACATAAATATTCGCAAAAGACTAATAAACTCGTAGTGTGGAAGAACTTAGGGCGGGGAGGTACCACCGCCACCTTCATAATGCGCCGTTAAGCAACTCTTGTGTTTCGATTGGAGAGGTGCGGTTGCCGGCTACACTTTGAAGCGAGGCGACAATCTTAGTTCTAAGGAGTAGCAACATATCTGCGTTCGAGCTCAGATAGGATTTCGGTCATGTTTGTGGTTGTAGGTTTGATATTCTCACAGTTTTCAACAACAGGTAGAGTGAGGAATCACTCACAGGAAGATTTTGGTGCATAATAAGTTAAGTTTTTTATTGTAAATTGGTCGAGACGTTAAATAATTAACTTCAATACAGTAATTCATACGTCGTTCGAAATAGATGTTTCTAATTATTCGTTTTTGCAATTAGGTAATAACTGTATGCATGTACGAAAGAAAAATAATGCAATAAATATAAACTCTATTACCGGACCTGGACCGGGTCGCTAGTAATCTATAAAGTTCTGTTCTATTCTACAAAAAAGGAGCGATTTATAAAGTACTCACGACACTTCCACCAAGATCCGATAAAAACAGATTCCAATCGTAATTGTAACGTTCCTCGTAGACCGATACCATCATACTGTTAAAATGCATGTAGACCTGGAAGCAATTGTTTATTTTGTTATTGTGAAAGAATAAGAAACGAGCATGCAGGTCAGCTGTTTTGTTAAGTGGTCACGGCAGCCCATGGACAACCACGTCCAATCTCAAATAGAACAAAAGTTCTATTTAAGGATGGACGCAGATGCGTTCCTACTCTTGAGGACTAAGATGGCCGCCTCCAATAATGTGTGTCCGGCAACCACACTTACCCAACCGAAACACAATACATGAAGAACGTTTTGCTTTACGGCGGGTTATGAGGGCGGCGGTGGTGCCGCCCCGGGCGAGCTCTAGCGGCTCTACCACTTTTAAATTGTTGAGAAACTAACATACCCAGCAGTGAGAAAAAGTGAAATTCATATATTACAAATGATTTACTTAAAACAGCATAAACAAAATATTTCATCGAAGTCTGGATATAAAAAAGAAACATCAAAAGAGTTGAAAGCATAAAAAATAATTAACTTTCCATTTTGTAAAGCATCATAGTTCAGCAACAGCTCACCTGAGGGTAGGCATGCGGGGTGGCATGCGTAAAATTTGAACCCCAGACCGTTTCGATTGGGCCGTTTACAGACCGGGCGTAATAAACTCTATAAACGTAATCTATTGACTTTTATTTGCATACTTTGTGACTTGTTAGTTGTAGTTGCCTATAAGTGGAAAGGCATCTGATGTTTTGCTATCCCTTTGTTGTATAATTTTAGTGTTTTCTACTTTTCGTTAGCGATGCTTAATAAATAAATAAATAAATAAATAAATAAATAAATAAATACATAAATAAATACATAAACAAATAAATAATATTCTGTATTTTACAATAAAACTAGCTGACCTATCGAAATTCATTCCGCCTAAGAGAAAATGAATAAACAGATTTAGGATTCTAAAATTAATACTAAATTTACTGATAACTATTGATTCCCGACAAAAATTAAACTTATCAAATTGTCAACCATATACAAACACAACCCCAGACAAAACAACGTGTATCTGTAATTTGCGTTTTGTTATTCCATGTCAGATGTGTTTTTGTTATACCCCGTTTTATAGTGACTTTGTCACGTCACACGGGATCGCGGTCAAACGGAATAAAAAGTATCCAATGTCCTTCTCCTGGTTCTAGATTATCTCCCTGCCAATTGTCCGCCAAATCGGTTCAGCCGTTCTGAAGTTATAAATAGTGTAACTAACGGTAGTGACCACTTTGGTAAAGATATTTTTTTTATATGAGAAGAGTAGCAAACGAGCATGCAAGGCACCTGATGTTAAGTAGTCGCAACCCATAGACATCCACGTACAACCACAAACACGACTGAAATCTTATCTGAGGTCTAACGTAGATACGATGCTACTCCTGAGGACTGAGAAACTCGCCTCGCTTCAAAGTATAGCCGACTACGGCACCTCTCCAACCGAAACACAAGTAATGCTTTACAGCGGATTATGAGGGCTGCGGTGGTACCTCCCCGGTCTATAGTTAACTATAGTTCTCTCACCTTTAAGAATGCACGTATTCCACTACACGTACAAAATGACCTGCGACGTTCAAGCATGTATTTGCTCTGACGTTCACAGGGATAGGAGTACCAGGGAGCTTGTCTCCAATAAATTTTAATCATTATAAGCCACTTTAAAAGTATAAAATTAAAATATAACTACCACAAACTGGCACTCATGAAAGTTCAATAACGTTTTGTTGCGCGCCTCGGGATCGCGGCCGGCAAGTACGCGCCTTATACGGAAAGAGACTGCTTTTTCATACGCACTCACCAAGAAATCGAGGTGACATTAAATATTCTGATCAATACTGATTTTTACTCTGTAAGTGGAGGTTTGAAACTAGGGTTTTTTATTGGAAGAGTTGTAAAACGAGGTTGCTTGAAGTTAAATGGTCTCTACAGCCCATGGCCCGCATCTAATCTCTAACACGACTCAAGTCTTGCTTTAAGACATAGATGCGTTTCTACGTCTAACAACCAAAATGGTAACCTCGCCTATAAGTGTAACCGGCAAATACACTTCGCCAACCGAAACAAGAATTATTAAACAACGGATTATGAAGATGGCGCTGGTACCACCCCGCTCAAACTATAGTTTTATTACCTTTTAGTACTCTTTATCTTTTACTATTTACTTTTAATCTTATTTGGTTAGTGTTTTCACACGTACAAAAATCACAAACTCGTACAAAATAAAATTAAATAAAACAAAAGAATACGGAAAACCATATTAATTACGTATTTTATAATGATGCCAGGAAAATCTTTTGAAATGCTCTATATATAGAGAGAGAGAATGATTCATTAAATTACGGCGTAAACGTATCAATATACACGCAAGTTTGAACGCGTAAAAATAAATATGAACTAAGCAGCATAGACAGTATGGTACCTACTATATGATGTATCATCAAAATGTATTTTAGTACGGTTTGTTTTTGATTCTGATAAAAATGTGACCAATATCAAATCATACTGAAAAGACGGGAACATAAAATTGAGTTTAATCATATTTTATAGAGATTATAGAAGTTTAATAAAATCTCGGTTCTCCACTTATTTCCCCTTTTTTAAATACCGAATTCAACAATTTTAAATGTTCCAATGTATAAACCCAACCGAAAAAAATAAAAATTCCGTATCTGTTCAATATAACATCGTTTGAAGTATGAAGAAACATATAATTAACATTTTTTCTTTTAAATTATAATATTTATTTAAAATGCTGCAAGCCACTTTCCACTTAAAAACTCTGTACATTTTATTCGAGATGAGTTCATTTTAAGTACAAACAAACAGACATATAATTAATATGTTTTTCTTTTATAGACTATTATTTATTTACAATACTACAAACGACATTCCACACTTTAAAAGCAGTTTACTTTTGAAACTCACATACAGATACAGATAATATGTTAAAATTAGGATGGTGGGAAAACTATAGTTCGACCGGGGAAGTACCACCGCCGCCTTCATAATCCGCTGTAAAGCATTAATTTTGTTTCGGTTGGAGAGGTGCGGTTGCCGGCTACACTTTGAAGCGAGGCGACTATCTCAGTCCTCAAGCATAGCATCGTATCTACGTTCGAGC
>DWON01011285.1:0-10278 GCA_018251015.1 Phocides pigmalion okeechobee
GTCGTGTTTATGGTTGTACGTGGATGTCTATGGGCTGCGACTACTTAACATCAGGTGGTTTGCATGCTCGTTTGCTATTCGTCTCACATAAAAACATCTTCGCGTCAGGGGTCAATAAAGCTACTCTATGCTAGTGCAATCATGATCAAATTGACCAATCACAAGTCTAAGTAAATGGATTAACTTTCACTTGTGTGAGTTCGATCCTTTGAGTTTACGAAAACCCTTTTTAGATTCGTGACCGTCTTGTCTACTTCGATTATTGTATCTCAGCGTAATCAGATACTGTCTCCGAGAGTCAAGTTTCTAAGCCACTCTAACTTCGTTGCGGATAAACCATAAAATTGGTTGTTAACACTAACTACAGCGCTCATATATTAGATTGGGTCGTTGCGGGAGGCGGCACTAAGCTGGAGCTTATTTCTCTAGACTCAAGATGCACCGACAATTACTGAAATGTATTGTATTTTCAGCGTCTGTGTATCATCTTCGAATACACAGACGTAATGTCCGCACCCAATCTTGTAGCGTCGACATAAACACGGCTCTTTTGTTTTCCCGTAATTCATACATTTGTCCGTACAACACAGGTGTGTACGTGCCGCAAGCGTGTTGCGCCGCGCATTACACAGCAGTGTAGTTCGCCGCAGGGAAAGTGTTAAACAAATGCTGTGTAAAAAAGTATATTATAAAACCAACGATTACTTAAACGATAAACATAAGATCTGAACCGGCTCCAGTTGCATCTGCTCTATTAATTTAAGTAAATATTTGTAAATGACATTTTCGTAGATGGAAAAGATGTGTTTTTGTTTGTGTTCATTATTTATTACTACATTGATAAAATAACAAAATACTTTTAATCCTACTAATATTATGAATGGGAAAGTGTGTTTTTATTGTATACGATCCATTTTCATGTTAAAACGGCCGAACCGATGTTGATCAATATAACATATAAACAGACTAGACCTTGGAGAGGAACATAAGTGTACATTCCGTAGCGAAAATAAAACTTGAAGGGCTTGATAAAAGAATGGAATGTAGCACGGTGAATTAACTATTTTTAAGTATCAGTATAAAATGTTTCTTTCATTTTTTAATTTACAATAAATGAGGGACAAAAAAGGACTTGAAAGATGACATTTCTAAATAACCACACTTGCGCGGCCAACAACGCCGGCAAAAGCTAGTGAATAATAATTAAATACATTTTAACTTTATAAATTTATATCACCATGTATAAATTAATGAACCGTCCATGTTTTTGCAAAGCTATATTAGGTACCATTTTTAAAGGCACAATTTGTTCTCATATTTCAAGACTATCAATCTTAGACGCAAGCTGTCTTATAATTATGTCCGAAAGAATGAAGGTTGCAATCTGGCATTCGAATAATAGGAAATCCGTCTAAGTTTAATGCAGATGACTAAAGCTGGATAAAAACTGTTTAATAGCCCATTATTACATTCGACTACGATTATATACAGAGTGTTTTTTAACTGGGTTTTTTTAACCCTATGGGGAAATGTGTAAATAGATTATATACAGGGTTTTTTAACCAGTAGAGTATGGGGAAATTTATTAAATGCCTACATATAGAGTGTTTTTACAGGGACAATATGCGCAAATTTATAAAAGGATTATATACAGTCTTTTTTTAACTAGGATAATATAATATAATATAAATATATAAATTGTTGTCATAAAAAAGACATCAAATTTAAAATTATTCCGTAGCAAATGTGCTATGGTTATGAATATTCTCATACTGTCTTTTTTGTATGGGGAAATCTATTATGGATGCCACATACTCGTGCGGCAAACCAAGTGGCTCCCGAACTTTTTCCAACTTAAATCCCACGTTTTCCTCTTATGCCCGTTGTCCGGACTAATGGTACTCCGTAAAGCGTATGATAAGATTACACGTTTTCCTCTTTGCGACCCTTATACGCAACAAGGGTACGCTGTAACGCGTACGGTACGATTACCCGGAAATAAACCCAGTCCCAACTCTTCTCACTCTGTCTCAGTTAAAAAAAAAACACTCTGTATATCCATCGCAATCTACCTACAGCTATGTTACTTCGACCGAATCCTGAAGATGCATTAGCTTTTGGCACATTATCACGTCTTCATCTTCATTAATCAAAATAAAATATGCAAATTAGGTTTTCATATTTTTGTTTTCAAAATCCACCAGTATACCTACAGTTTTATTGAGAATAATAAATTAATAATTTTTATTGAGTAAATATTCGGAAGCGAGCATAAAATTTCACTAGTAGCAGTTCCCCATCCTACTTTCAACCATGCCTAATGTCGCTTAACACTTTCCCTGCAGCACAGATATATGTATATGATCGGGTCAGTATTGCGGGAGGCGGCCTAAACTGGAGCTAATTTGATTAGACTGAAGATACGCCGACAAATAACTGAAATATTGTATTTTTTAGCATCTATGTATCATCTATGAATACACAAACGTAATGTCCGCCCCCAGTCATGTAGCGTCGACGTAAAAACAGCACTTTTATTCGCCCATAATCCATACAAATTTGTACGTCCAGCACGGTATACACGGCAATTGTGTATTCCGGAAATTGTAGCTAGCTAGAAATATCGGAATTTAGTAAAGCTTTAATCGTGATATTTACGTCGGCGCTACGAAACTGCGGGCGGAATCAACGTCTATGTATTCGTAAATTTTATAATAGAAAACGGCTCCAGCTTAGACCGCCTTTCGCAACGCTGACTTGATGTGATATATCGGCGTCGCAGTCAAAGTATAAAGACATCAACTTTGATATTATAGATGTATTTTGCTCAGACGTAAGCTGTACATACAAGTAACAAAAATAGGACAATTATTTTTGTCGAGATTTTATTAAGTCTCTTTTACATAAAAATCTTTGTCATATTCACGTATTTTTCTCACACAAATAGTAAGATATTTTATAATTTGACCAATTTCCAGTCTAGACCTACTATTAATGTTAAGTGTTAATACACAATACTATAATACAATAACACCAATAGACAAACTCTCATGAATATGCGCACCGAAAGCGATAGTCAAATCCTAACATGACTAGGTATATGCTATATTGTGTTGTGTTAGGGCAGGCACGCCGAGCGACGGCTGCGCTCGCCAGACTCGATCAGTTTTTTGGCAGCAGGGTTGCCAGACCAAGGACACGCGATAATACCGCACTATCACAACTGTACTGACGTACTTACGGCGAGGCACGCGGAAACATTGTTCAATAGAAAGCTAGTGGTAATTTTTAACTGACTTGTATATTTAACTGACTCCTTTATAGTGGACCCGTAATTGTGGATCAAAGTTGGACTACAAAAATTACGTTTTTTTTTTTATTTACTTATTGATAAGTTTTTGTACACGTCATAACATAAAAAAGTATATAATAGAAGCATATAGTACAAACGTGTGCCTATTTCATTTAAATCTCTTCCGGCAGCCCCGGGATCGAAAAATGCATATGAAAAGATATACTTTTAATCTTGCTTAGAACACAGTTTTAACATTTTTATTATTATTTCGCGCGGACAATAAACAAAGCAAGTCTACTAATATCTAAATTATTATCAGCTAGTTTTTGGCACCGACTATTTCGTTAAATCCAGGAAAAATACTGAAAATATATCAATTATAAAACCTCAGAATATATTTTTAATCAAAAATGGGTGCGTGCCAAGGGCATAGTTATTCCATATCGAAATGAAAACCCCGTACTACACCATGAGTAACGTGAAATTATGATTTAATAGAACCTTGATACAAAATCTAATAAGAAGCCTAACTATAAGACAACCCTCGCAATTATCGTGTGGGAGAGGCCATTCGTGGAACTTGTATTGGTGCGTGTGTGCGTGTCGTGTGTGTACACGGATGTGGCTGTGTGCGCGCCGCCGCCGGTTCATTGTCAAGGCCAACCGCCAAATCTCCCGCTCGAGCCCCCCTCACTCCCACTCCACCGTCAATTACACGAATTCGGAGAATACATCGACTTGCCGGCTCCACACTCAACCGCCGATGGAACCACCTCGACGCCGGACCCCACAGAAGCAGCAATACACTACGCGCAATCCTACATTTTTATCGCAACATAATTATTGACCAATATTGGTGGGTGGCATTGGAAGCGATAATCGTGTTTATAATACTATGTGCCGCGTTCGAGCTGTTACTTTTACATATAGATTGTGATCAACAACAACTACAGCAAAAAATTGTTTTCAAACCAGATTGTATTTCTGTCTAACAGTAAATTACATATAAATAAGTGTATTTGACAAATTGCTTATTTTAGCAACTTACTTAATACAATGTATTTGCTATAATAAACATTTATATCTTTTGGCTGTTATTTCGGGTATTAGTTTCGGGAAATGTATTAATTTTACTTATCATTGTGCTAAACATTTTACTATATAACATGTACTCACGATGAACTCTTTTTAATTGCGATTATTGGAACCAATTGCATGGCTCGTGATCACGGCTAAACTCCATGGACAAACAAGGACCTACATAATGAGTTACTTATTCAACCTATATTTTGCTTACATTAGAAATTTTATATAAAATTAAAGAAGTTTGTGAGTGGTGCGTGCGTGCGTTTTTGTGTGTGTTTTGTTCATAATGTGCGTCATAACTACTTAGGTACATAATTCATTAGAATCTATCGCGCACCACGGCTTCCGGTAGTTGAAGATTCCAAACATTGACCTGATGCTGTGACAAATCCACTCGCAAAACATGCATAAAGGTAAAATTCATAATTACAAATTGTGATACATTATTTGGTTATACTATTAGCAATTTTATATAAAACATGAAAAACTAAGCGAAATGAAAAAAACGCCTTAGCACTTAAAACAAAAAGTACGGCCGCAGTAACCAATTTTATCAACAGTCGAATCATTAACACTTTCCCTGCTGTTTACATCACTGCTGTGTAATGCGCGGCGAAACGCGCTTGCGGCCCGTACACACCTGTGTTGTATAGACAAATCTGTATGGATTACGGGCGCACAAAAGTGCTGCGTTTACGTCGGCGCTACAAGACTGAAGGTGGACATTACGTCTATGTATTCGTAGATGATATACTGATGCTAAAGATACAATATTTCAGTGAATAGTAGGCGTGAATACAGTCTAGACAAATATGCTCCAGAAATGCCGCATCCCGCAATGCTGACCCAATCTATATGCGCACCGCAGTCAAAGTGTTAAAAGGAAATGAACACTAAAGCGAGATGTGAGATTCGCATAAGAGAGCAACGGAAGTGTAGTATCGTAGTCTTTAAGTATTTATCTATTGCTGGGCCATGACCATCGCTCTACGATCTGACCTACATCCAGATACTGTATTTGTTGTGTGATAAGAGGCGTGAACTTGATTACAACTAAATCAATCATAAAATTATTATATTGTGAACACAATTAGAACAATTAGTGCTGCTTATCAGGTATCATGATCAAAGATTGAGATAACTTTTTTAAACGAACCTGGTGTACGCACAGAATTGTGTTTTGATCGATGTTGCAAACGAGCGTGCATGCTATCTGAACTTAACTGATTAATAGTATTAGGCGTTACATTGTGGAAATTCATGCTATTAAGTCGTTAATAATTACTTTGCAAAAATCCGCTACCACTATATATAATGGTATATATTCCAATACATGCACCATGAGGATATGAAAAATGAAGATAGTCAAATAAAAACAAAAACAAAATATTTTTATTCAAAGTAGATTCTTTACAGAACTCTTGTTGAACGTCAATAGACTACCACGGACTCGTAAGGTGTTTCATTTTGGAGAAGAGTGGGCGAATAAAAACTTCACTTTTTCTATCCTCATAGTGCATGCTTTGAAATATATATCATTATACATTGTGGTAGTGAATTGTTGCAAAGTTATTTTTAACAACAACTTAATTGATTAATTAATTTTAAAGGTGATAGAGCCGTTAGAGCTCGCCCGGGGCGGCACCACCGCCACCCTCTTAACCAGCGGTAAAGCAACATGTTCTTCGTGTATGTGTTTCGGTTAGATGTGGTTGCCGGTAACACATTATTGGAGGCGATCATCTTACTCCTCAAGAGTACGTCTCCGCGTCCACGCTTAAATAGAACTTCTGTTCTATTAGAGATTGGACGTAGTAGTCCATGGGCTGCAGTGACTAGTTAACATCTGGTGGCCGGCATGCCCGTTTCTTACTCTATCACAATAAAAAAAAAATTGAAGTTAAGTGATCTAAATCCATCGACATCTACTTCCAAATTAAAAAAAGTAAAAGCCTGCCTTATACGTGCATTGCTACTTCTAAGATAGTTCCCTTGCTTGAAAGTGTAGCCGGCAACGACTTTTCTTCAACCAAATACGAGAGCTGCTTTACAGCGGATTTTGAGGTTAGCAGTAGTACCTCCCCAATCGAAACAAACCACTTCACAAACATAACACTATTTTTTGCAATAACGTCGCTAAAGTTTGCTAATCGAAATCCATATCCTCACGGATAACGTACATTAAATATTTGCTGATGCTTCAAATAATTTTCCACTATCATAAAAATATATTTTGCTTCTTAAATTTATTCTACTACTATTTATTACTTCAATAAAAACATGTTTCAACTTAATTAGAACTAGTAGAGCCAGACTACACACCTGTAGGCGACACAATAGTTAAAATTTTTGATACTGTCAATATACAAAGTATATAAAAATGGAATGTAAAAAAGATAAGAGAAAAAAAAAACAATATCACATCTAAGAGAAAATAAACAATATGGCATATTGTTTATTTATTGTCTTTTTATATTGTATACGATATTTTTAACATGCATTTATTAGCTTGGGTTGTATCTTAAATTCAATTCAAATATTTTATTTCATTGTAAGGTATTTACATACACTTAATGAACGTCAAGGGTACAACAGTGTAAAATCAATACATCAGATTTGAGCGCCCTGTTGGCTATGGTAGACCGGGAGAAAAAAGCCGACGGAAAAAAACTCTATCTATGTATGTAACGGATCCTTTGAGCATAATTTCCAGAAGTCCGAATAATTTGAAACTTTGCACACGTATCAAGGACGGATGACAATACAATAATATGAGAAAAAACGAAAAATAAATAATAGTTAAAAAACTAAAAAAAAAACGCTTTTATAAAAAATCCAACTAAAAAAGTATAAATAAGAAAAAAATATATTGCGATGTAAAAAAGCGTGAGGTACTTTTTCAATGATCTACTGACACCATGCACCCCATGGTTATGTGAAGAAAAATGCAGAATGTTAATTATTTTAACTAGCTTAATTGCATCCAGTTAGTGTTTTTACCTTATGTTGGCAACATCGATGAAGGTACATTTGGGTTGTCAACTTGGAAGATAGAATTTGAAATGACAGAAGAGGGTTGATTTTCTGACGACGTTCTTTTGTTTTTGGTATTTAGCTTTATAGCATTTTAGTGTCAAGTTTTAATATGTTCCTTATTATAAAAATTAAATTACTTAACACGGCTGTGGCTAATTAATTATCCCAGTTTGTAACACCTTTGAGAACTTTATGAAGAACAAAACCATAAAATTTTCCTGCACGATGTTTTCTTTCCGTCGAAACTAACGACCAATTAATAATACGCACATAATTTGGAAAAACTGCAGGTGCTTGCCAGGGAATCGAACTCCAGACCCACTTTTAAAACGGAATGATTATTACACTACTAATGCTATTAAAACCAATTGATATAAATCATTCAGGATATCATGTTTACTATAACAAAACAGTAAACTAAACATATATTTGAAACCCGTTTGACAACGTTAAAATTATACAAAACAATTATATTTCCGCCATTATTTGTATAATTGCATGCAGATGCAAAACATGAAGTCGATAATGTATACACAAATAATAAAATAGTAATTGATTGCTGTCTATACATAGAAGATATATGAGAAAAACTACTATTAGGGGCTTTTATTGCGCAATGGAACTTAAAACAATAGTTGTTAACACTTATTGCGGCGCTCATATAATTGAGTCAGCGTTGCAGGAGGCACTAAACTGGAGCTGTATTCTTTAGACTGAAGATGCGCCGACATTTCACTGGAAAATTGTATTTTTTTAGCATTCAGTCAAATAAATTAAATAGAAACTCATTTTGGTCACCTACCTTACTTTCTTGTGATTCAAAGATAAATAAATACATAAAATATTTTAGCTATTAGAACATTTTTTTATGTGAGAAGAGTAGAAAACGAGCATACATACAACCTGATGTTATGTGGTCGCTGCACATAGACACCGACGTACAACCACAAATACGTCCGAAATCGTATGTGAGCTCGAACGTAAATACGTTACAACTCCTGAGGACTAAGATGGTCCTGTCCAACCTAAACACAAGCAATGCTTTACGGCGGATTATGAGGGCGGCGGTGCTACCTATCGGTGGTTCGGTTGGGGAGATGTGGTTGCCGGATACACATTATTGGAGGCGACCATCTTAGTCATCAAGAGTAGGAACGCATCCGCTACCATCCTTAAATAGAACTTCTGTTCTATTTGAGATTGGACGTGGTTGTCCATGGGCTGCAGTGATCATTTAACACCAAGTGGCCTGCATGCCCGTTTCTTACTCTTTCATAATAATAATAAAAAAACTTGGAAAACCCCAAAAATTAAAGCCCACATATGGACGCCGCGGGAAAACAGCTACTTCATAAAATTAGTATAGAAGTCTATAAAATAAATAAGGAAAAAACAGACAGCGACACGCAAATTTTAGTAGCTAGTAGATAAAAGTCAAGGGCGACCACTATCGCCGCATTATATGCAACTCGAAGTATAAAAGATTAGATAGAAATGTGAACTAACCGAAATTGTGCCAAAACTTTCTTTTATCTACGCGGACGTGTGATTCGGCATTAACGTGATCGAGATTACCTAATACGTACGAAACGATTGAAAATATCTTCGGACGTGGTGATCGAAATTACCTCATATGAACGAAACGCTTGAAAATATATTCGGAGATGGTGATCGAAATTACCTCATATGAACGAAACGATTGAAAATATCTTCGGAGATGGTGATCGAAAGTACCTCATATAAACGAAACGATTGAAAATATCTTCGGAGATGGCGATTGAAATTACCTCATATGAACGAAACGAGTGAAAATGTCTCCCAACATAATGATAGACATTACCTCATACGAACGAAACTTTACGAAATTTTACGAAAACTAAAATTAAGGATAGCTACTTCAAGAAGTTAATTTGCACAAGGTCACCTCGGAAGAAGGGGGAGAGTTCGGGGACTGAGGGGAATAAAACGTTAGATTTATTTGACCTAAATATGCTATAACGCCTAAATAATTCGTATTGGACACTCTAATAAAAACATTTTATTAGATTAAAACTAAAAAATTCTGAGATTTAACACTGACTGCGGTGCTCGTATATTAGATCGAGCCACCATTGCGGGAGACGGAACTAAACTGGACCTTATTTCACTAGACTGAAGATGCGCCGACAATTCATAGAAATATTGTATTTTTAGCATCTGTGTATCATATAAGGAGCATGAAACTCACCTGATGTTAAGTAGTCGCAGACCATAGCCATCCACGTACTATAGAAACATGACTGAAATCGTATCTGAGCTCGAACTAAATGCTTTGCTACTCTTGAGAAGTAACATGGTCGCCTCGCATCAAAGTGTAGCCGGCAATCGTACCTCTAACCGAAAAACAAGTAATGCTTTACGTAACATAAACATTCTTGTCTCATAAATATGTCGTGGGTACCATGGACACGAAGACATGGGCACAAACATACAAAACCTCGAACAGAAATAAAAAATCATCATACAGATCGCTGCCTAGTCGAGATTCGAACCCAGCTCGCTTTGCGTGACGAACCGGTATACCAGACGGGTCGTAAAAACAGTAGTATCTCAATGGCAAGAATCCAAACAAAACTATTAAATCTGAATTTATGATATTGTAAAACGAAATATCCAATTAACGCTACGAAACATTTATTGAAACTTAATATCTTTTTTATAATAAATTCGTATAAAAATAAAATTTATATACCTATGACAAGGGGGTTGGTTCATATCTCGCACAGAGAATTGCGATCACTATTCTTTTTTTTTATTGCAAAAGAGTAAGAAACGGGCATGCAGGCCACCTGGTGTTAAGTGGTCACTGCAGCCCATGGACA
>DWON01011286.1:0-10276 GCA_018251015.1 Phocides pigmalion okeechobee
AGGTACCACCACCGCCCTTTATAATCCGCCGTTTACATAGCATTACTTGTATTTAGGTTGTAGAGGTGCGGTTGCCGGCTACACTTTGAAGCGAGGCGACCATCTTACAATTAGTCCTCAGGAGTAGCAATATACCTACGTTCGAGCTCAGATAGGATTTCGGTCGTATTTGTGGTTTACGCGGATATCTATGGGCTGCGACTACTTAATATCAGGTGGTTTGCATGTTAGTTTTTCTACGCTTCTCACGTAAAAAATATAAGCATATTTGTCACTGTTGATTTTAAAAACGGAAGTGTTTGACGGCCAAGTCGATCACAAAATTATAATAAAGTTATTAACTTATAGAGAAAAACATCAAAACATGAATAATAACCGCTCAGATTAAAGCCTCGAAGCTGCAATGTTGAGTTCAATGCTTTTATTGTTGTTACAAATATAATTGCGCGTGAGTCACTCGAGATACGGTAGCATTCTTACTACTCAGTTAACTAAGTAGGTTTATAATTTAATATGATACGTGCCCAAAAGTGTTTCCAATACATAAATTAAAATAATAAACTATTCTCACATAATAAACTCTTGTTATCTGTTATTGCGTCAGTTACAAATAAAGTTCTCTTGCTCACGAGCATCATTGGCTCGAAATTAAAAATCAAAACCCTGATTGGGTAGACTATTGGTGCATAAGTCCTTCTGCTACTAATCTCCTAAAATAATAAAAAGTTTAGCTTTACCACCGCTTTAGTGTGATCATGTGCTGGTGAGTAGAATTCATACAACTTAGAATATATAAACATGTTTTTCTTCACCGTTATACCATGGTAATTAATTTCAAATACCAGTAAAATTCTAAATAATGGAACAATAAATGTAGTAGGCACGTTTACAGTAAATAAAAGTGGTAGGAGTCTGCGACGGTCTCTGAACTATTCTAATTTTGCCCTTTTGAACCAATGTAGAGTTACCTTGTATTTTCTCTAGGAAAATATAGAGAAATCCAGTTTCTCCAAGTATTCATCTTAGTTATCGAGAATAGCAGTGCAATTATTATTCCTATTCTATATAAATTTACAGATGAAGCATATGAACAATTATGACCATTTAATGTCAGGTTGACTAAATGCTCGTTCACTACTTGATACATAAAATATATCATAGCTTACTAACCAAATCAAGTGATAATTAGTAAGATATGCATACTCTTTAAAACATAACAAAATTGTGCTTCATCGTTATAACATGATATTTCTTTCTAATACGCACAATATTTCGAACAATCAGAATTCAGAGGTTTGTGGAATTTAAACAGGCCCTTGTAATGGAAGGTCGAAATACATACAAGGCTATCACCGCTTATAAAAAGTAAACAGTACATTACAGTTTTAGCTGTAGTATAATTAGACCGAGATACATTTCTGTTATCTGGTATATTCCTATGGATTAGTTTATCTGTTTAATTTTGTTTCCTAATCAGATCACTGCATATATTTATACCATTTGATATTACCTTGATCGTACCCGCTATGGTTACTCTTATCGTTATATGGTATTAACATTGTTAAACCATAATACCGTATTCTGATAAAAAATCTATTTAACATCTTACTTGAAATTTTAATCTCTGCTCCCCTTCGAACATTTAAATACAACGAAAATGTCAGTAAGCAATTGCTATAAAACAAATTGATACATATTTTAAGTATGTAATTTTTATTTTAAAATTTACCTAAACGCTTTTTTTTAATTTTACGTAGCATACGATTGTATAGTCTACCTTCTCCAAGCATCTGTCGCCTGAGAATATAATTCTCACTTGGAGACGATCACAAATAGGTTACTATCTCTGAAGACTATGACGATCATCTTATTTGCTTATGAGTGAATGTCCAAATCTCCACCGTAAACTCAAGAATTGTTTTATATCAGATGTTGTGGTGTATAGACAAGTTTTGGTAGAACCATCCAAGGTTTGCGTCCTTGTACTTGTCTATTATTTGAAATTTTGTAACATTCAAAGCCCGCTAGACTGCCTTTGTACTACTATTTTCACATTATTACAATCTATCATTTTATTCTATCCTGAGTGTCCTGACTGCGGCATCAATCCGAAGACCAAATTATCGCTCTGCAATCAATTATCGAGACTAATGCAAAATTTCACCTCCATCAGATTTCGATAAGTGGCTTTTAATTGGACTTGCATGATTTGACCTAAATACATAATGGAACATACGTTATACACTTTCAGACTTTAGATTTGTTTATTTATTAATACGTACAAAGTTTGCACAAAAAATATGTATATATTTAAAAGACTAAGGAGATTGTTAAATCCAGAGATCAACACATACCGAAACCAGAGAACCTAGAGTTCTAAAAATTTTGCTGATAAATTTGTTACATAGCGTAAGTAAATGTTACAATAAAATTTTGGAAATTCCACCCGTGAAATATTGTATGAAATTTCATAATATCGACTTCTACCCCAACAATGAAGGTTAGATTTGCAGAATTATTGGTATATTTCTTAACAGTGATGTTTTTACAGATAAAAATAAAATTACCTATTCTAACTATGTTACATCTGTTCTGAAGTGGGTTCATATTCATCGTTTGCTTTTAGATACGCAGTGTGTATTTGCTATGTTGGATAGTATTATGTTTGGATTAGAACGAATTAAGCACAAACTTGTGTATTTTGTACGAGTTCGTCAGTGGCGTTTATTTGTATTCTATTATGGCTTACTTATATTAGCAATCTAATACTAATCTATCACACCCCTGTTATATTATATTCATTAGAAATGTAATACGAGATGATATCTACGGCTATCTTGTATGGAAACTTATTTGTGAAGGTAATATCAATGATATTTTTTCCTACGCGTCTAGTATGCTATCATTATTTGCTTCGAAGTTCCATCAAAGTAGGAACCATGGTGAACAAATTCCGCAAAGATGTTTGTTTATAACAGATACGAGATTTCTCACGCCCTTTATCCACCAGAATTACTAAGCTCTCAAGGCACAGCATTCATCAGTCTCATAAAAAGACGGTTCCGGATTATTTGCAGTAGATTTTGACTCTGTTTCGATTATTATTACCGTTTTGACTAAACGACACGATACACAGAATTTACTTCGCTTAAAACAGAGAATACGTCAATTATTGAAATATAAATGGTATTATAACAAAGAAGTGAATAACATAAACAAAATTAACCAAACAACCTTTTTTATATCTACCAAAAATGTTATTTCCTGCTCATCACACTCAACTAAGCATTTTCAACGATATGAGGGGTTGGCTGCTGCCAGTCAGCTAACTATTCTAGTTAATAAGGTCACGGGTGCATCCTCATCCTATCCATGCGACTACACCTAGGGAGACTGCTGATTCTATCTGTAAGACTGCACTTGGGGGGACATAGGCTGATGTTACTCTCAAAGATTTCATGGTTTTTATCCTAAGCTTGCATTATATTTAACTTATTAACGATTGTTATTAGATACCATATTGTCACGCCTGGTAGACGAGTACGGGTTCAGTCCACAGTCGGCAGTTACTAATAATGAACGTATATTTCTCTTCTTTACGTCCATAAATGGTACCCACATAAAAAGGAGTGAGTGGTTATGAGTAATAAAATTATAATTGCTTATCTTAAGCTTATTTTAAGCTTATTAAAACTATTATATAAAGATTTTTTAAACTAATTATATACAAAATATCTTTCATTCGGCAGATCATAATACTGGCTATAATTATAATAATTAAATCACGGGATACGAAGCAATTAAAAAAATAATTGAACGCTGGCAGGAAAATTCGGCAGGGATTGGTTTTGTTTCGGGGTCACTTGGGATAAAAAATGATTGGAGATATCACTCATTATGTTCTGTATATTTGCCAAGCTAGCTAAATACCAAAGAAATATACGTAATCTTCTTAGTCATTTGTTGTGCAATATTATGTGAAATGTTGACTTCCCTGTAGTTTTAACTAGCTTTGACCGCAACGTGCTAAAACTATGCTTTAACGCAACAATTTAATCATAAATACTCACTAGAAGCTAAATAGGTAGCGCCTATTACCTGTTACAAGTACTAACAGTTAAGTAACGCTCGTACACTCACAGCTCTACACTGGGATTTCTTACGTCGTGGTTGCCATGGACACGTACGAAAACGATGATATAAAAATAAATCCAAAGTAAAACAATATATAAAAGTTGCCCACCGACGAAAAATCGCCAATACTTTTGAATAATTAGTAGGTAAAGAGAGCATGGATCAATGCCCACCCTTAATATTTCTTTGCTCCCGCCTAAAAAATCGACAGCGTTGAAAAATTAATAACTAGTTCAGCTCTGTAGGGAAACTTCCTAAGCTACACTAATGAGGGTGACATTTCATAAATATATCTGAGAACTGAAAAGGCGTGGTCCGACAAGCACGTAACTAGTTACTTTACTCTTTTTAAGTTACGGATACAAATGAATAAATGGAAAAGTTGGCTTTTTTATGTTTGGTTCTTCGATATAGAATAAATGAGAAGTAAGAAAGGAATTTCAGAAATTTCACCCCTGAGAGTGTAAAAATTAGATTCTAATATAAAATTTAGTAGTACCGACTTTTACGCGTTCAAAACTTATTTTTCTATCGTATCATCATTCTATCATCACTACTAAGAGATATACGTAAGGGGCACGGTTTTTTTATGAAACAATATAACCAGCCCAAATATACCTACAATAAACATTATTCGCAGTGAGCAAATACACGTGACTGATTTTATTATGACGTTATTTCTATAAACCATGAAGTCAGCAATATGATTCAGAATAATTATTTATCATAAATTGTAAGATACCTATCTTCTTTCCTTCTCCTGACATTATTTAATATAACCATGATTTAGGAAATTTAAATTCGGTATATATTTTTCATAGATCACAATTATATAGGTATTATTACATAGTCATGAGAGAATATTTTGTATTATATTTTTTTATATAAGTGAAGTAGTAAACGAGGATAAAAATATTCTTGTCGAATAGAAGCCTTGGCACGTAGGTACATATGATTTTTTAATGTTATGTGCATATTAGAAATTATTTATCACTTCCATTTAACTATGAAAGACGGGTGCCATGGCATAGAACACCCGTTGTGTTTGTTTAGAGATCCTAGTATATTCTATAAGCGCAGGTATAATATAAAAGGCCACCGAGACGTTCTTTAGTGGGCGGAAATCCCACGTAACTCGTAGTCGCTCCCACGGTAACGGGCATCTTTAAATGGATTTTTCCTCGAGCCAAAAATAAATCGTAATATATAAATTATCGATCATATCGTAAATACCGTAATTAAGTATAAGAGGGAAAACATAAAATAGTGTAGGCACAGACTTTAGTCATATAGCTACTTAATGGGTAAGTATTTATGTTGCTCGTTAACCGTCAGATAACTCGTGAATTGTTGGGCACCGTTAACTCATGAAAACTCTTTATTGGAATTAACAAAGGATATTAAATTCTTCTCGTTTCTCTGTATTTACATATATAAAGTCATCTCTTAAATTATATAATAGAAATAGGAATTCTATTTAATTATAAATATTTTACATGGCATAATGAAATTTGTCTTTACTAGTGGAAATACTAACCTTTTTAAAAAAGCTGTCAAGTGTCAAAATGACAACGTTCAACATTGACTTCATGTAATTTAACAATATTATTTTCAATTTAATTCAATTTATTAAAAAAGCACTTGCAATATAAATTGAACATAAAGTTGTTAATATAACATCAATAAGGGATGTCGTCATTTTATGAAAGGCAAAAAAGCCTTTTTAATCATTTAAAAGATGCTGAAGAGCAATGTGGTTATTCAAAAAGTAACAAAATCGAAGAACCTAAGGATTATGGTGTAATTGATAAACAAAGTTACAGGAAACTTAAATATCGCATGAAACAATTTCGAGGCAAGGAAAGTATATTCAAACGGCCTGGAGCCAAAATCCAGGATTGTTTACGTACTAAAACTAAGCCCGACTACATAATTAATCCACAAAATTGGACATATTATTCCTTGGCAGATGTCACTCAAGAACAGATGTCTGATGCTACAAACACTGCTACAGCACTGGCACTCATGCGCGAGTTGGAAGAAAGAGAAGCAGCAAATAAGCCTATAGTCAATGAGGATGTTGGCATAGATGAGACGGGGGCCACATTTAAGAAACCCGTTTTCCAAGCATCAAAAACTATTAGAGCCAAACCTACCACAGATGGTAAACCAATTGTTTTTACAAGAGATAGACTGATAATGCCCGAGTATGTTGTAGGAGTAACACAAAAACAAGAGAAGAAAAAACTCATAGTCAAAACTGTGAATACAGAAACAAAGAAGGCGGAATTAAAATTAAATCATTTATATGAAGATGAGGATGATCCTGAAACCTAGACTAAACTTCATACTACATAGATAATATTAAGATTTTATATTACATCATACAAATATTAAAATTTATATATATGAAGCAGTTATACTTAAGTTTTCACATCTGTGGTATTACATAAATATAGTAAAAATGTATCCCCTCAGTTTCATGGATTTGAAATTATTCAATCTAACAAATACAATCCAATGATATCTCTAATTCTTTGAGGTTGTAGTATTTTAATAAGTCAAGAAAATATGTCATTTCTCAATAATTCTTTAATAAACACTGATTTTGGTTATTTCTTTTAATTCATTTCGTTGTTTTTAATCCTTATAAACAACAATGTATAAAATTATACACTAAAACCAGTTTCCTTCATAGTTTTCCAGATTTTCATTTATTCAAATGTGTAATGATAACAAGGTATGAATGATACGCAAAATGTATTTTTCACTTCAATATTTATAAATTAGTTTTTTTTTCATTCAAGTGCGAAATTAAGTATTTCAGTAAATTGTCGGCGTATCTTCAGTTTAAGCAAATAAGCTCTAGTTTAGTACCGCCTCCCGCAATACTGATCCAAGCTGCTGCAGTGTAAGTGTTAAATTGTATTATGTGAACACTTTCTCTGTGGGAAACATCTGTGTTGTACTTTATGTAATGAGCATGAGGTTTGTCCACGACTGTTGTGTTCATACAAATCACAAAAAACATTCGTGTTAAATCATCAGTGCATCTCTAGTCTATAAAAAACAGCTCCAGTTTAATGCCATCGCCCGCAACGCTCTCTTGATATAAATATGAACAGCAGTGAATATGTTAATGTTATATCATAATATTTAATATTGTCCTTTCTCTGGCGATAAATATTTAAGTTAAAACAAAAACATTACTTTTAAAATGCTTTATTTACATACATATTTAGCACTGAGAAACAATAGCAGATTCAGACTTAATTTCCAAGCTTTCTGGCAGTTGAGTATCTAATTTGTTTTCAGCAGCAAATGCACTAAGATCTCTCATCATGGAGTAGGCATCTTCTCCATCTGCATAGTACTTAGGTTCTATTTCGAGGATCTTGAACCCAAGAGAATTGGTGTAAAGATTCAAAGCAGCTCTATTACTTTTTCTTACATGCAGGGAAACATATTTAGCCTGAAAATAACATAACATAAAACAAGTTTTTAGTATTTTAAAGTCAACGTCTGTCTGTAACTGAGATTACATCATCCACGCTGCACACTCCTCTATGACACACATGGTTATTGATAGAATGCACAAGTACTTAGTACCATAATTCTTAGGAATTGCATAACTCAAAGCTTTTCTTTTGTATTGTTGACTATTACACTTGACAAATAAACAATTATTAGAAAACATTCGGACACTACAGATAAATTTCACTGGTCTAGTGGTTTGTGACCTTAATAACTAAGACAGAGGTGGTGGATATCACTGCCAGCTAGACAAATATTTGTGTGAAAAGTATAACTTTATCTTGTGCGCCAAGATCTAATATATCTTTAATTCTGTACTTAGAAACATTTCTTTATGTTTATGTTTAATCTGGTCATCATAATACAAGCTCTATCAATTGGGATCTATTAGCTGTTGGTGAGTTGTCACAATACCTTGTTCTTAAAAAAATGACATATCCATTATAAACACACATATGGGTTGTTAATCACCTGGAAACATTCAACCATGGCCAAGGAAGCTTGATTCATCAATTTCTGTGCCAGTCCCAAGCGACGGTGGGACCTTTTCACTGCAAGTGATGTTATGTGTCCATGGCGATTGTCTTCCCCATCTTCCTCCATTTTAGCAAGCACATATCCTGTAAATTTATAGGTAGTTTGTACACTTACATGCATTTTAGTATAGTAACATTGACATTGTAATCCACAACACACTTGAGAGAAATAAAAAACATTTTATGAGAGAATCTGGTGGAATTTGTTGACTACTTCTGCAAATATTAAGTATAATGTTCACATATTACTTTGTTTCATTTAAAATTTTGCCATATAAATAACCCTACCAAATGCTTACCAACAATGTGTCCTTTCTCATCCTCGGCCACATAGCTAAGTTGCGGCCATGATAGTCCATGGTAAAAGTAATATTTCATCTGATAGTTTTCTGGCAGACACAGCAAATTGCAGTGCTGCATATTCATCAGATCACTTGGACGCGCGCAACGAATATTCATTTTAGCAAGTTATAAATAAAATTATGAATCTGACTTGATTGCGTTATTCCCGTCTAAGTTTTCTGTGCTTAGGTTGTCTCGTCTCTGATGCCGGGGGTGTATCAGACATACCCCCTAGAAGCTCGCGAACGAAGCGGAATTTAGAAAGACAACACTTCCATACAACGTACCAGCCTGCAACCAAAAGCGAGAAAATCAGTCATTTATCGATTAATTTCTTGTGTATTCATCCATATTCTAATTAAAATGGACTACTTACAAAACAACGCAAATATGAAAACTAAAAATATGCTAAATACAAGGGTTATTATAGCTAAAATCACTTCCTTCATAATCACTAAGATTATCAATATGAACACAGGATTATTGCGGAATGCATTTACCAGTAATAGTACTTAATATATAAGTTGAATATCAGTCAATATAAGCGTTTTAGTTTCCAAACTGATGTTTATTACATATTGCGTTATTTTACAAGATCGGCGATATCCGCCATTTTGAACTTTGTAACACAAAGAACTTACGATTTCACGTAAAGATTGAATTGATGGGACCGAAAATGTTATTAAAACAGTTTCAGTTTAGGTTTCCTAATAAGTATTTTATATTTAAGTATATTTCATGCCACCAAATAATAACCAATATTTTGGAAATGTTAAAAATAACCTTTATTTTTTTTTACAGATGACATATATAATTTTTTTTTGTAATGTTTAATTTTACCTTACGTAGCCTTAGATTCTTTCTTTTCAGCTAAAATATATATATATATGAATTTAGATTTTTTTTTGTTAACATTATAAATCATATTTAAATAATACTGGGAAAAAAGCTTATTCTATCTTAATTGTTATATTGTTGATTTATGTGTCAAAATTTAAAAAAATGCAAAAAAGTATTAATAAAGATTCAAGGAGAAAAATATAGGTCAAAAAGGAAAAATCTAAAGCCAGTAACGGACTTATAAAAAAGCAAAGACTACAGTGACAATTGACACGGTTGTTTTTGTTTGTTACTAAAATTTTGAATGTAAATGAAATAAAGTTAAATTGTTATTTTGGAACAAATATTATACATGCGATAATGATATTTGAAAACGAATGTATGAAGGAAAAATATTTACAATAATAATTGTTCGTATTTAATTTGTACATTAATTAATAATTGATTGGAATATAAGTTCGATAGGTAATTTAGAATGGAAGAAGACAGCAACGAAGTCAAACCGGGCCATGCTGTTTCGTAAGTATCCAATATTTAAAACATTTAGTTCAATTCTCTACATTTTGATAATTGGACGATGCTTAGATACGAAGCATCTAATAACTCATATTTTTTTTACTCTTACGTAAATACTCTTAGGTACAGAAGTCCTTGTTTTACTAGAGAAGAAGAGAAATTTCTGTTGAAACTTATTGAGAAATATAAAGTCATCATTTTGAATAAATCTACAACAGCTGCAGTAAGCCATGCAAAAGAAGTTGCTTGGATAAAGATTGCAAAAGTGTTTAACAGCCAAGGTTTCAGACATACAAGGGGTGCGGAGTGTTTGAAGACAAAATGGGAGAATCTCAAGCGGAGTGCTAAGAAAGTGTCAAAAAATTTAATGGATG
>DWON01011287.1:0-10276 GCA_018251015.1 Phocides pigmalion okeechobee
CTTTGCAAAAAGTTTAAGCTAAGACATTTTTTCTAATTCATAGAAAGTCAATTAGAATAAACATTTCACGTCATAGCATCTCAAAGTACGAAAGAAATAATATTTAGTCGTGCGTCAGAGTTGGTAAATATACTTTTTATTATAAAACGGAAATAGTAAACAAGCTTGCAGTCCATCCGATCGACAATTGTTGGACGAAGTGATAGTAACTGTCGTTCATGGACATCCATAAAAAGTATAGAACAGTAGACCCATAAAGTAGTATAAAATAAAGTCGCTTCGCGCCGTCGGTACTATTAGATGATTAGTATAAGACAAAGTTGCGACCCGCCATCTGTACGCTTAGATCTTGAAAAGTACGTGGCGGATTTTAATGCGATAATCTCATAAAAGACAAAGTGATTCAAGAGGAAGGTTTATATAAATAATACATGTTTATTGTAATTGAGAAAAGCTGAGAAATAATTTAAAAAATATAATAATTTGAAAAATATGTAATGTGATGTCGTAACTGCACCCGTGCGAAGCCGGGGTAACTCGGTACCAGGGTACTACTTACCATTGATGGGTTAATCCCAACCTCGGTTTCTGTATTAGGGTGGAAGAAGTGCGGCTACCGGTACACTTCAAGTCGGGGCGACCATCTTAGTCCTCAGGAGTAGCAACACATCTACGTACGAGCTCAGATGGAACTTTAGTCATGTTTGAGGTTGTAGTATGTCCATGGGCTGCAGCGACTTAGCAGATGGCCCGCTTGCTCGTTTGCTACTCTCCTCATATAGTAAAATAGCGAACAATCGCTCCGTATTTCGACAAGATATAAATAAATATTTTAAGATAAATGATAACACGTAGCGCATCTCGTTATCTCATATCGTGTCTACATAATTTATTTGTTTAGAGCCTCGTATTCTGATATTCCTCGTCAGTCGTTAGCGAGCATTGGTGCGAGCGTGTTCGGTAAGCACTATTACTTATATTATTTTAAACGGTTACAAGATAGGCAGTGCTGTTTAAATGTGGTAATAAAACTTATGGTTCTTACACAATCAAAATATATCTTATCATTGGCTCCACTCATAGTTCATGGAGCAGCGTGTCTTTTGCTCCAGTCTCCAGTTGTATGGTAATGTGTCTAGTTATGGGGCATCAAAAAGGTAGAACCCTTACGTATTAATTATAAAAAAAATATTCTATAGACAATAAAAAATAATATACTATACAAAAAATTTTTTTTTAGCTATTTACTATTTTAATCGCGTATTTCTTATAACTAAAGTTTCAAGAGAATAATGACTAATATTTTATTATTACATATTGTATACCTGTTTATAATTATAATTCACATTAAAAGATAGGAATTAAGATTTTGGAATAGACAAAGTTCGTTACAAAAATTACATTTCTAATTATTTTTTATTACATTGTTAATAATAATAAATGTATTATTATTATATTTGTTTACTAGTTTCTGCTCGTGGTTTTACTCATGCAGACTTCTATATAATTACACATTTATACAAACTTTCAATCCATATTTTACTTACTTAAGGATGGAATGTCCAAAATTTCTTTCTTAGTACTTAATGATGCAATAAATAGTTTATCTGTAAAAATTGGATTCTATCTTTAGCAGTTTTTTCCATGCTTCGGTCTCTAGGTTTGTTAGTCACCATCATCATTTTTATTCGTACCTGCTTTTACCCAATTTTATGTAAGTTTTCCGTTACGCAAGTTAATTTTAAATTCGAGTATTTAAATAGAAGTGAACGTATCAATTACATATCTGCGCTCCATTACTATTCCTGGGCTCCATTACTAGTACTGGGCACAGACTGCTCAAAATGAAAAAAATTGGCCGGAGTGTAATACATTGACTATATCTACTTTTGAAATTTTTCATTCTTGCAGTTTTCTTACAAAGTTTGTCTTAACCGTTTAAGCAAGTCATTTTGTTATTTTAAAACACACTTAAGTTCCAAAAATCGAAGGTCAGGGATTCGAGCCTCAGACCTGGGCGTCTGAATTTACGTGCTAGGCTGAATTTACCTACATTTCCTGACAATTGATGGGGATTAGCGGCGCACACGTATCATGTGACAGTAGTATCAGCTCGCTCGCTAGATGGCGTTGTTCGTCATACGTAAACTTTGTTTAATGTTCTAATTATGGAATAAGGTTTCCAAACTGTTTGCAGTGAAAATCGTGAGTGATTTGTTGATAAAGATGTTTGTGTTGACTTACTTTAACACCTTTTACGTAGGTAATTTAAAAATATCACATTTTTGTTACGTATATATAAATAATAAAAGTATTTCTGATGTTAAGTGGTCACTGTCGCCCTGGATATTAGCATTATCATAATCAGCCCCACTGATAGGCACCTGCCACCTCTCAAAATGCCGGCTAGTACATGCTCCATCACGCTGGCCTAGCGCGGATTGGTAGAATTCACACTCCTTTGAAAATTTAATGAAGAATTCTGAGATATATGGGTGTCCTATGTTCCCCGTTAACATAAAACCATATATAAATTAATAGTACTTGCAACTTAAAAAAAATACAGATTCGTGCCAAGGATTCGAACCGCAACCTCTACGTGTGACAGGCCGACATCTTAACCACAACTGTTTTTAAATCGGCGATCGATTCCAAACAAAACATAAGTCGATTAGACGCATTGCTAAAATAGAGGGTTAAGATTTATTTATGAAATTGAAATAATATCCAAAAACTGATCACAGCTGCGTTGCTACTCCTAAAGATTTACATAGTCCCCTCACTCAAACTTGACAAGTCCTCAAACCTGTCAAATACCACCCAAATAATCTTATGTCAATTATATTATTAATATCTTTGTCTATTTTCGTTATACTGTTGAATTACATAAAAATGTAAATAGTGAAATAGGGATTTTTATAATTACTTTTTACGTAAAGCAGTAAATATTTTTATTTGAATGTCATTCCAATAAACAAATTATTGTTAAATGAGCTTGAGTAATGAGTTAATTAGCCATTGCACCTGACTGTTGGTGGAACGCATGCTTTATAATAGACATACTTAGTAAGCGCACGGAGAAAAGAATATTCCGCGCGTCGTGTGTTAAATGTTTCAACGGTATTTATTTCTTTGTTGTGTCTATAATTTTTTTGTAAGGTATTCATGTAAACGTTTATATAATTTACATCAGCAAACAAAACCACCAAACCAACAAACCACAAAGACCACCAATATTATGGTTATTATTTTATTACTATTTTGTTATTTTTTGACAACGACCACCAATATTTTTGTTATTGTTACCACTTATACGAACTGTAGCAATTTTTTAGGTAAATGTTTGAGAGAAAATCCAGGAAATTAATATCTCCCTAATAATTTTGTTGATTTACCTACGACTGCTATCTCCCTCCCCACAATCCTGTTTAATCGATCACAATGTTTATCGTTGGACGAACAGGTTAGGGGCCAACACACGTGTCAAATATTTTAGCCGCTTATAGTCTCTCATAAGATTTAATGACTGCCTATCGAAGACAATTGGAAACAACTGCTTAAGGTATTGTCAAAAACAGAAGTGTACATGAAATTTCACCATATGCGGACACCCGTCCAACAATTAATTGCAGGTATTATTGCTCTATTGATGGATAGTTTTTGATCTACATAAATAATCGAATATGTTCTTCACTAAGTTTGCTTACGTCACATATATTTTGCCACAGATAAGAAATTCCTCAAATAAGTATAAAAGTAGTCTATCAAAATGTCAGACCATAAACGGGGCAATATCCTGGAACCAGGAACGATTATTCGTCCAGTAATTGACCACGAATCAGTCAAGCTGCTAGCAGAAAGGCTATATGGCTTGACAGTCCTGGAGCTGACCGAGCTTAACGGCTACGATGACAAAAACTTCAAGATAACCGAAGACCCCAACATGAAGAACCCCTTGATCCCACAACCCTGTGAATACGGCTACGTGCTCAAGATCATGAACTCAATAGATTCCCAAATTCCGAAAGTTGTCGAAGCCCAGAATGAAATTATGAACTTTTTGAGTAAGTAACTTAGTTTCTTTATTTCGAAAAATAATATTAATATTTGCATTCTTCAACAACTTTGCTATCATGTAGATCTGGACAGGGAAGCTACCACCACCGCCCTCATAACCCGTCGTTAAAGCAGGTGCGGTTTCCAGCTACACTTACATGCGAGGCGACGATCTCAGTCGTCAGGAGTATCATCAAATCGATTCACGATGTCGGACTGAATTTACGTCCTGTTTGAGTTTTACATAAATGTTCATGGACTGTAGAGACTTATACTACAGGAGGACTGCACACTCGTTTCCTACATTTGCAACAGAAAGAAACAAAACAAAAGTATTAGAACTATTTAGCTTTCTCTGGAAGATACTACCGTCACTATTACAATTCGTCGTGGGGTAGTTCTTGGCTACACGTACAAACGAGGTGACCATCTTACGCTTACTTACCTTAAGAGTAGCAATACATCGCCTTATGACTTCAGATAGGATTTCAGCCGTTTTTGTGAATTAATGTACATGTCCATAGGGTGCAGTAATTGTTTAATTTCTAACGTATCTTTCTAATAGTTAAATTTAAGGAACAGGTAATCATATTCAGTTTCAAACAGAACTAGAGTCCTACCTGAGGTCGTACGTAGAGGCGTTGCTACTCTTACACACTGAGGTGAACATTTCTCCAAGCAAACATAAGAATTGGTTTTCCATGGATTATAAGGATGGCCTTGGTACCTTCTAGCTCAAACTATACATCTGCCTTCTTACACCTTCAGAATATTCCTTACTTTATCAATTATTTAATTTTACAGACGCCCGATCGATAGTGTGTCCAAAGCCGATCCGCAATATCTACGGCCACCTCTACTCCGTGGAGAACATCGGTGGCAAGAAGCATGCAGTTCGTCTCTTGGAGTACGTGCCTGGCGAGATCATGTGCGACGTGCCGAAGTCTGAGGCGCTCTTCTACCACCTCGGCGAGTTTGCTGCCAATATTGACAACAAATTACAGGTAGGAATAAATGAAATTGTCCGATGTCGGTAGAAGTATTACCAATCGATCTTGAAATAATTCTTAGTGTTTCGATGAAGTGCCCAACTTCGTTCCAAAGTACCAACGCTTCTTAAGAGCCCAGATAGAACTTCAGTACTTTTGAAGTTAGATGTGAATTTCAATGCTTCATGTTGGTTAACCAACGTAAGGTAAAAAAGATTTACTATTTAACCGACGATCCCAGTTCGAAAACATCGCTACATCAATTGGATAGTTTTTACTATGTCCAATAGTTTTAATTTACTTTTCTATCATTTAACGCGTCTAGGGGAGTCTATCGTATGATAATCACCTAAAAATGTCGCTAAAGCAAATTTGTGACAAGGTACATTTTTGCCGAAGAAAAAGGAAATATGTGTAGAAATCGGAAGGCTTGAAAGCGTTAATTTCTTAATTCTCTCATAATCTCGGATTCTATGTAAACATTGGAAACTTCCAAGATTGGAAACTTGGTTTCCAATCTTTTCTACGTAACTAAACGCTACGATCGATAATGTGATTGTTTAGAATTTCATCACGTATACATACGTACATAATTATTGTCTGTTTATATTATGTATTTATTACCTCGTTAAAACATCTTATCGAGCAACTGTTTATTGGTACAACTTAACTAATAGCTTTAGCCATGAGTAGGTTTACTAGCAGGCTGAGTCGCCGAAGTCCAGGGTGGCAGGTTAAGAGGAAACAAATTTTGAGGTAAATTTACTGGCTGAGAAAGGTAGAGCCTAGAGCAATGGATTTTAGGGACGGCAAATCTTTAGACATATCTTTTTAGTACTGTATAATCGAACATAAATTAATTCACAAATATACCTCATAACGGAAGTTGGGAAGTTAATCAGATTTATTACACAGAAATATTTACATTGTTGAAAATCTCAAAACTAATTATATTTAAAAGCTAACCTAAACAATCTAAACGGTATAGTTTCAAGAACGCCAGCTGCATTCGCGCGTTGAATAGCAATCGCAATTCTCTGCGAGAGTAACGAACCAGCCTCTTTTCACCAGCAGCATCGATTAAACTTGGAGATATTTGTTTTAAAAGTTTTTGGCACTAGGAACAAACCCTACGGACCAAAAGTTTCAAAGCCGTTAGAGTTGTTTTTAAAGTATTTATTGTAAGTCAAAACACAGTGATATAGATACATGAAAATCATTTATATCTGAACGAAACAGTGAGATTGTTAATCGTATGTAAGTAAATGAAGCATGTGAGAGCAGCCTCGTTACATAACGTCGGTAACGAAGCGTGCAGTATTATTGTATTGTGGCTCGCTGGTAATTATGGCGTGACGCTGCCACTAAGGCTGTAACTGTGTATCTGTGTTATGTGCATTAAAAAAATATTGTCTTGGCTTTGAAACCTTTGGTCTGTGGGTACTGCGTGTGTAAAAAATTTTCAACAAATAGTCCCACGTTTGTTCGACGCCTCCGGTTAGAAGAGGGCTGGTTCATATCTCACGCAGAAAATTGCGATTGCTTTCAACGCGGGAATGCAGCTAGCGTTGTTGGAACCATGCCGCATGGGCACGGACTCCCTTTAGAGCGGGCTCCCTTTAGAGTTTTATTATAATTAGTTTTAAGATTTGCGTTAATTGTATATTGTATTCATATTCAAATAGTATTCATTTTAAACGAATTTAAATAAGTCGTTATTTATGGTATAAATGTATTTATTAAAGTCCCGTTGACAACCCTATTTTCTATGTTCAAGGTCTACCGTAATTCTGTGTATTTTTTGTAGTTTCAGCAGATAGATATCGGACTATATAATTTACATGTGGACATGTATATAAATCCTTATTTGAGTATATGTATTTTGATGTATCTATATACAATCCCTATGATTTAATTATATTTTGACCACACTAATTTTCAAAACGTCATCGAGATCTCAAATATCGTTTTTGAAGGTTAGCGTTTTGGATTGGCATAATAGCGTTGCGGTAACCATACTGGTCTGACTGGAGGTCCATGTTCCATTTCGGACCAGACTCACCTACTTTTTTTATTAAATGAAAACAGCAAACGAACATGCTCCAACTGATGTTAAATGGTCACTGCCGCTCATGGAGGTCTATAACCAACTCCATAAAAAACTAAACTCCTACTTGGGGTCAATCACAGACGTGCTGTTACTCCTGAGGACTAAGGTGGTCGCCTTGTTTGTAAGGGAGCTGGCAATCATAGCTTTCCACCAAAACCAACGCTCAAAATGGGGATGGGTACCTCCTCAGTGGCAGTTATAGTAGACTTTTTCAAATTAAATTAAGAGTTTAGATTTGTGTTGTGTGGGTCTGTCTGTCTATGTGTGTGTCCGTTTCTTTTTTCGCTATAAATTGACTCTTTTCCTTTGCTTCAGAACTTCAACCACTCCGGGTTAGTAGACCGAGAACACATCTGGATGCTGACAACGGTTCCCGATTTGGAGAAGTTTAAGTATGTCATCAAGGATGCCGATAAGCTGGATCTAGTTGAAGAGGTGGGTTTTATAGTTGGTAAGACATATGGGTTGTAATTCAGCGTTAATCAAATAAAATTTAGTTCGAGGCAGTGGTAGAGGACAGGTGAGGCGACGATCTTAGTCTTCAGAAGTTACAACGCATCGACATAATCTTTAACTGTTATAAAACGAAGTTCCTTGTCGCGTCTGTCTATCTGTTCGCGATACACTCAAAAAGTACTGGACGGATTTTCTCACAGTTTTCAACATCAGATAGTGTGATTCCTGAGGAAGGTTTTGGTGCACAAAAAAATAAGTTTTTTATATAAAATGGGCAAGAAATTATATAGTTAAATTAAATATAGTAAAGCAGTCGTCGATAGAAATCATCCCTCCATCCATCAGCCTTCACGTGTCCATTGCTGGTCAGAGTGGCCGCACCTTGGCTATGTGCCAAGGTGCGGCCACTCTGACCAGTTCTGTGCCTTCCGCATCCAGCGGTTGCCCGCTATTCATATCAGGTGTCGGTCTACCAAGTCGGAGGACGCCCTGGGCTCATTTTGCCTAGACATGGTCGCCATTAAAATACTAATTAATCCAGGTCATCGAAGAGTTTAAGTACGCAGTCGTTCCTCGTTTGGACGAGCTGGAGCGAGGAGTTATCCACGGGGACATTAACGAGATGAACATCGTGGTTGGGCTGAAACCTGGTGGCAGGTTAGTGGTACAAAATATATCGAAGGGAATTATCATTTGACGCCATTCAGAGACTAATTCTGGAGAATACTAAAGTTTAAATAATGCTTTTTAGTTTGTTTATAGTTTGTAGTAAAGTTTAGTAAATAATTTCTATTACAATAGTAGAATAATTGCGAATGATTTCAGCTATTCTATTACATTTGTTTTTTTTTTTAATTAAACATTAGTATTATAATAAACATCACTATGATCGTCATCGCAACCACCAACAAACGATCCCACTGCTGGGCGTGGACTCCTCCCAAAAAGCGAAGGCTATTTGCACTGAAGAGATGATTAATTAACTTATTGTATATACTTCTATTTCTTCTGTTCATCTATATAGGAAGGTAAATCGGTCAGTTTTGAGGGTTTGCAGTCAAATCCTGAATGGCATAATGTTGAGGTAAGCCAAGCGTAAACCTAACTAAACGATTACCTTGGCTTACCTAACAATTGTACTACTATTTTATCTAATACCTACGGTATCGCTTGGGAATTTGTTATTCTTTTCTGTAAATTTCTTCTTCTAAAAAATCTTTGTTTTCTTCGTTTGTTATTTAGCTTATTATGTCTTACTAGTCTCTATTTCTTAAAATTTTAATGAGACTTACAGGTGACTCTTGGCAAGTTGCACTCCTTTTATCCTACTTTGGACCACTTATATTTACAAGTGAGTGGACGTTAGAGGTTCGAGGCTCTTATGCTACTTCCAATATGTATTTTAAGTTAAAGTATTAAATAGTATCTTTCACGTTTTCCTGCTTTCTTGTTACTTGATTATTCTCTTCTTTACTTATCACTTTCTCTTTGATTATTATTCGTCTAATCAAATAATCTTGTAACTGCCACGTTATTTTTGCAATCAATTTGAAAATAATTTGTGTTATACACTAATTGGTGATCGATATAAGATATATTATTATTCATATTTTCAACTTTGCATCTATTCCATTAGTGATTTTTGACGTTTGACAACAGTATAGCTGCTAGTTTCAAGTTTTTAAGCTATAAAAAGATTAATTCATTTCTTTGAGACGTGTCTTCTTAGTCTTCAGGAGGATCATACGGTCAATTTAAATGGCCTTGGTTCTGTATTGGTTATATTTGTTCATGGGCAGCACACAAACTGCTCCTTTGCTGTTTAAAGTATTTAAAGATCTGTGAAATACCGTAAAGTATTTGTGTATGTATAACGAGTGGAGTAATTAGGTTTTTATATTTTCAAGGTGATGGAAATTATATTGTTAGACCATTACCGGATTCGGTATTACCAGATAAAGGGATTGCTGTTGTTGTGACCCCTGAGGTGACCATTTTAGTCTTGAAGAGTAGCCATGCACCCGTAACTGAATTCAAGGGTAACTCACGTTCCATTGAAAGTTGGCTATAGAAGTCCATGTGGGGCAGTTATAAGAAGCCATTTGTTGAATTGCACGGTTTACTTAATATAAGGTAGCCTGTATCCTATTTCACTTCATTTTTCTTAGAGATAGTAACATGTATATATCAGAGATTGTTATTTGGTTTTAGGTACAATTTAAGTATTATTTCTTGCTTTAGTCAAACAGACTACCGCGTCACTGGTATACTGGACTTTGGGGACATTCAGTACTCGTACTATGTCTTTGAAGTGGCCATCGCGATGACGTACGCCATGCTGATCAGCGGAGACCCTCAGACTGGGGGTATCGTCCTCGCTGGGTACACGGTGTCCAGACGACTGCCTGACGACGAGTACCGCCTGCTGAAGGTAAGTTGGTGATAGAAACCCCTTCGGATGCATCATCGTTCGGATGCATCAAGTGAGTTTAAGCATGTTTGGGGTTGGGTGAGGATGTACATGCAGGTCATGTACATCCTCACCCAACCTCACCCAACCATCCTCGCTCAACCCAAGCGAACATTTAACGATTCAGGCCATAAATGTACAGCCAACCTCAAAATAACTGTAGTTTTGCCCGATGTCATGCATCGATGTATTGCT
>DWON01011288.1:0-10274 GCA_018251015.1 Phocides pigmalion okeechobee
ACGTGGTTCTCCATTTGCTGCAGTGACTACTTAACATCAGGTGGCCTGCATGCTCGTTTCTTACTCTTTCACATTAAAAAAAAAGGACCACGACCCAAAATACAGAACATTTTTTTAAATATTCTGAGAAGAGTAGCAAAGAAGCATGCAAACCACCTGATCCATCCATGTACAACGACAAACACGACTGAAATCCTATCTGATCTCGAACGTAGATACGTTGTTACTCCTGAGGACTAAGACGTCCGCCTCGCTTCAAAGTGTAGCCGGCAACGCACCTCTCTAACCAAAACACAAGTAATGCTTTACAGCGGATTATGAGGGCGGCGGTGGTACCTCCCCGATACCTCCCCACCTTTAAATCTTTAACCTCTCACCTTTAGCACGATACTATAGATACTAGTTCGGTTGACAACCCCACTATTACGTAAACTATGGATAGATAGGTACTTCAAAGCTTATGTACTTAACTAAATAGATTTCAGAAACTTATTTCGGACTAACTGCTGCCCGTGGCTTTGTTCACAGGCCTCGATTTTCATGTTTCACCAGCTTTTATAAGGGCAAGTGCTTATGTTGACTATATAAAGGTAACCGTATGAGAAAGATCTAATACTTAGGTCCACACCCATTGCTGTCAAAATGTCATAACTTTTTAATTATAGACCGATTGAAATTAAATTACGTTAAATGTAATTGTTGTTTACTGCAATATATTAGTTAAAGCCGCACTGAAATATGTTAAGCCATTTCTGAGATCAGTCCGTACAAAAGCATAGACAAATAGACACAAATTCTAACAAGTGTTTTGAGTTCCATTGCGTTGATAAAGACCCGTAATAATAGTTTTCTTTCATAATAATATATCTTCCATGTACAGACAGCGATCATTACATTATATACAACTTTAGACCCACGTTTGGTCGATATAGCCGATGACAAAAGGACTGGTTCAAATCTCGTGAAAATTGCTATCGCTGTTCAACGTGGGAATGCGACTAGCGTTCTTGGCTCTAGACCGCATGGATACGGACTCCCTTTAGATTGTGTAGGTAACCCTTTATTATAGTTTTAAGATTTTCATTGTTGTAATAAAAAAATACATAATATCCCATATAAAAGTCTTAAGCATCTTACAAAATTAAATCTAAATCCAGGTTAGTTCATGATCCTAGTTACAACGCAGCTTCCAAATTTGACACAGCAATAGAAATATTTTGCTAGCAATGTCACAAGTATTGGATACAATCAATAATGTTATCTAATATGGAACGTCGGCGGGCCCAGAATGCTCCCCGAAACACGCCAAAGTTAAGATTTTATTTTATTATCCTCTGAGGTAGATGTCGACGATAAATGAGTAATTCAGTGAACCATGCAATATTGTAAACGTTTGAATCCAGTTAGGCACTCCATTTTTTTTCTGTCTGAGAAGACTCCAGCTCAAACTGCTCCATTAATTTAAATTATTTGTAAATTACATTTTCCAAGATGGATAAGTTGTGTGCTTTGGAGTTTCTTTCGCCGCGTCAGCAAAACGAAACACCTTACGAGTCGATCGTAGTTTATTAACGCTCAAAAAGAATGCTGTTAAGAATTTTCTTTGAAAAAAAATTTTTGATTTTAATATGCTGTCGTCGTCACTGTGAAATAACATTTATTTATTTATTTAATTAAGGTTCACCAACATAAGATACACATATCGTTCATAATCCATACAGATATGTCCGTACAACACGGGTGTGTACAACAAGCGCGTTGTGCCAAGCACACAGTACTTGTACGCACAGGGATTGTTAATAAAACTTATAAAATATTACCGTGACACATTCCCATTGACAAGTCTATAAAACTCATGCTCGTTGAAAAACTCCGGCATGATAAATAATGGCTCATGACGTAGATAGATTACAATTTGCTCTCGTTTGTAGCAAGACAGCCGGTGATGGATCGGCCGAAAAACTGGAGCCATTAGTAAATATACGTTATACATAGTATTGGTGATTAATTAAGGCTTTTCATGCCGCGTCATACAGTGTAACCTTAATATAAAAGCGTGAGTACTAAGATTTCGAACCAGTTGCAAGGCTCGTGGTCGTTATCTGCGAAGGAGGGGGAAACTATAGATACTAATTACAAATACATTAATACTATCCATCCATTTAAAGGTGGGAGAACTATATCGATCGTACCACCGATGCCCTCATAATCCGCTGTAAAGCATTACTTGTGTTTCCGTTGGAGAGGTGCGGTTGTTGACTACACTTTGAAGCGAGACGACCATCTTAGTCCTTGCGAATAGCAACGTATCTACGTCCGAGATCAGATAGGATTTCAGTCGTGTTTGTGGTTGTACGTGGATGTCTATGGGCTGCGACTACTTAACATGAGGTGGTTTGCGTGCTCGTTTGCTACTCTTCTCACATAAAAAAACATCCATTATTAAAGTATAAATTTTTCAAAATGACTGCTCTTTAGATTATGTATAAACCACTTGGATTGGACTGATATCGAGCAGCCTGAACCCAGCTGTAGAACATAAAAATGATTGAGTTATGGCGGATTTTGAATGGAGGGAGGTACCTCCCGATCGAACAATAGTACTACAACTTTTCAAAACAACTGCAGTTTAGACCACATTATACAAAATTAGTACCTACCCTTTAGGCTATGTTCTATAAACTACTGGGATTGGAACAAGCACCAAGCCTAACAGTGGGACAGAAAGGGTTGAATCAAGCCCTTTTAGGTGCAAACAATTACTTTGCAAATATATTTCATCACTTTTGCGAAAACATTCCCAATATATAATAGTATACACAAAAACACCACGCATGATTAAAAACAATTAATTGCTACATCAATTTCGATTGCATTTCGACAGTTTAATAAAACCGTTTAATACAGATAATAAATTGTAGAGATACAATGACGTATCGATAAACATTGTACTGTTTATTTATCAAGGACTGATTTAAAAAGAGTGCCGAGAGTTTTACCGTCGGATTTTTCTCCCGATCAACCTTAGCCGACAGGCCCTCAAAGCCGATGTACTTTACACTGTACCCTTGACAATCATTAAGTGTGTGTAAATACCTTACTATGAAATAAAATATTTGAATTTGAATTGAAAAATTTCAAATGTGTTATGTGTATGTGTTATTTTGTGTATTATAAAAAGCAGCAGGATATAAATAAAAAAACAACTTCGACGGTGGCGTGTTGAACACTTAGCACTTGCGCTTCGGGACGGGATTTGGGGGAGGTACCCTGGTCGAACCATAGTTCTTCGTCCGAAGATTCAAATCAGTCGAGACCAAGTTTCAATGACATAACAAAGAAATACTCCAACAGTTTCAACACACGTTCCCACGACGCACAATGCCACATAACGTTCGGTGTTACCGTATATTGTTTAGTTTTTACCATTTCCGATGTGGTAACAATCAGCAAACGTAATAAATGTCAGTCCAGTGGCATTCTCTGAATCTCAGCCATTTTGGAACTCTGCAGATTCGCGTTGAACAGCGGTAACCATACCGGTTTTATATACTTTTTTATGTGACAAGAGTAGAAAATGAGCATACAAACCACCTGATATTAAACACGGTTATCAATATTTTAAAAGGTGGTAGAGCCGTTAGAGCTGGCCCGGGGCGTTACCACCGTTACTCTCATAACCCGCCCTAAAACAACATATTTTTCATATATTGTGTTTCAGTTGGGGAGGCGTGATTGCCGGATACACATTATTGGAGGCGACCATCTTAGTCCTCAAGTGTGGAATGCATCCGCGTCCATCCTTAAATAGAATTTCTGTTCTATTTGAGATTGGACGTGGTTGTCCATGGGCTGCAGTGACCACTTAACATCAGGTGGCCTGCATGCCCGTTTGTTACTCTTTCGCAATAAAAAAAAAAATTCGATTGACGAAGTCATTTACTAGTAAAATTGTGATCGAAATCAACACGGTAATTAAAGAAATTACGTGGAATACAGTACGAACGTATTTTTATTAAAAGTATACAATGTAGGTTATAGTAAACTGCGATCTTGTTTATTTTATTTTCGAACTTGTTTACTCGTCGGCTACAAAACTCAACGATAGGTTAAGTGATGTTTTCCCGTATCCTACGAAGCCTAGAGAGCTTTCTAGCATCCTACTTCAGTTCAAGACTCCATTTTCCACAATTTCCAGGCCACCCTCACACCCGTAATTTCTTAAAATGTTCAAACAATTATTTTATTAAACAACATCAAACTACATTTCCTAATAGATAAATCCGTGAAAATTTTTCAGTACTACGGAGAAACATATACGAAGATTTAAATCTGAAACACGCATTCGCTAGAATATCCGCCCCCTGCATATACATTCGTGAACTTTTTTAAATTTGCCTTATATAGAGAGTAATGTGCATATTTGAAATCAGTTATCACTTGCTTTAAAGACGAAGGAAAGTGTCATGAGGAAACCTGCATACCTAGCTGAAAGTTCTCACCAAAAGTTCTAAAGGTGCGTCTATTAATCCTAACTTGGCCAACGTATAGGACTAACGGCCCTAATCCTTGTCAAACTGCGAGACGACTCATTCTCGGTAGTGGTAAAGAAATGAGTTCACGTCGTCAACAGGGTAAGCTTTACTGCAATCATTATATGTCCTAGCGCTACGCGTAGGTAAAAAATAATCGCATTACAATTTGATTATTACCTTTGTCGGTGGTATTTATTCTTCAAATTTAATTATTATTCTTATTACCAGGTCTAAAGCCTCTCGCTTCACACTTCCAATATCCTTTCAAATTTTGCAAATCGAATAAATGGCATAATGCGGTAATAAACATAAAGAAAAATTAGAGCCAAATTATAAACCTTCTACTTTTTAAATTCCTTTAAAACTAAAATATTACAATTACCTTGCAAAACAGAGAGAACTTTTTATTTATTTGCATAGTTAAATATTAAATTTTCCAAATTGGAATAGAACGTATTCCAGAAATAGGTGCTTATTGCAACATCGACACTATCGGGATCGATGGCAGCGCCTGAACGCGGGCGGAAATAGAACGGAATTCGACAAAGTCATTTTCCTTTTTCAACGTACCTTTAACGGTACAGTGAAAACGGTATTCAGTAACCTGCCACCCAAATATTCGCACGTGACAAAATGTCAGCCGCACTTTATGCATCGTCGCTGGAGCTTTATTGAAAACGGCCGTCGATTCGCTACCTTTTGTGTACACCGAAACCCGTAACGTACGACAAAAGTTTATCGGTTTTTGAAAGTATTCACAAAAAACAAAATTGTCTAAATATTATTTATTTTCTTTTGTTTATTTTATTTTATAATCGTAACAAACGAGCATGCAGGCCGCCTGAAGTTAAAGGATCGCTGCGTTCTATGGACATTCATGTCGAAACTCCAAATTTTATCTGAAGCCGTACTTAGATATATCGCCATTCCTGAGGACGAAGATGGTCGCCTATATTATGTATCCACCTAACTCGCCACCTCAACTGTGTCCTCGGTGGGACCGCCCCGGGAGGCTTATTGTTCTGGTACCCAACGTCAAATATTGCTATTCTAAATACTTTTTTTTACAGAATTCTTTCTAAACATCAATAAAGCCTCAATAAAAAACCATTAACTCGAAAAATAACGCATTGCGAATTGCTCCACTTTTTCATTTTCATATTTTTTTTTATTCACTTTTCAAACGTAATGTCAGACATTTTGTCAATTAAGTGTTCCGTTACACAAATAGTGTAATATGTATATGTAAATAGCACACAAAAATGAATAGAGGAATACGTTTATTTAATCAGGTTACGATATCGGCGGTAGAATCCATAAAGGTCAGGTAACATTACTTTAAATGTAACTTTGATGCGTTTCTCACAATTTAGAGATATCAGTATAACCATTTATTCAAGTAATGGTACCATTTTTTTTTGTAACTCAGGACGAAGAGCGAGTGACTGGTAATATCGTTATAAATTCCATGCTACCGTAAGGACTACATTCAGGGATAAACAACTAACTTGAATCAGTTGTTTTAGCTCTGTCTGATGAAACTCATCGCGTTGTACATTTGGCAACCTATTAGAAGTGTAGCAAATAAACGTGCAAGCCACTTGAAGTCAAGTAGTTCAATCCACCGTAAAACATTACTTATGTTTCGGTTGGAGAGGCGCAGTTGCCGGCTACACTGAAGCAAGGCGACCATCTTAGTTCTCATGAGGAGCAACTTATCTACGTTCGAGCTCAGATAGGATTTCAGTCGTATTTGTGGTTGTACGTGGATGTCTATGGGCTGCCACTACTTAACATCAGGTAGTTTGCATGCTCGTTTGCTACTCTTCTCACATAAAAAAGCCAAATTGTCATTTATGTGTTTTGTTACACAAATAGTGCTATTCTGGTAGTGTTTATGTTTAAATTCTTAGACGACACTAACTTTAAACCATTAAAATCACAAAAAAAATCACACGGCTTCAGTTTTATTAAAGTACAACCGCAGCGGGGAAACTATAAAGTTTATCATACAAAAACTATTCACGTGAGTGGAACACATTAAAAGTTATCGCAGATTTGCCGCGCTCGTGCGACTGACTCGTCTCCTCACGCACTGTACGACTCGGGTTACGACGGGAATCAATCGGAGCATAAAATTACTGATATCGGGAATTTTTCTCAAGCGGAATGAATTTTCGATGTAAGTATCCAAACATCCAATGGATGTCCCGTGATGAAGGTAATAACTGTGATTATATATTTCAATACGTAACGGGTACTCACGATAACTATATTTTGAATTATTTGCATGGCTCGTGGTCACGGCTAAACTGCCATCGAGCATGAACCACACAAGTGGTTCGAACTGTCGGCTGTCGCCAATTAAAAACCATTAATCGTAAGTATCCGTCACATACTAAAATGTATAAATTTCGCGATGATATTGGTTTAAAATTGTAATTATTTTGATATTTTTGGAAACTTATCAATTATTGTTTTCGGTGTGAGAGCAGTGGTTGCGAAGTACACTTGTAAGCGAGGCAACCGTCGCGTTTTTGTGAATATGACTTCAATACAGTTTTCAATAAGGATTTTAATTTTCATGGAATACAGCGATCTTTTATCAAGAGGTGACCTCTACACTCGGTATATACTCTTTTAATATAAAACATCGTTGCCTTTAGGATTTAACCTTTGTAATCAAAATAATTAAATAATTTGTTATCGAGAAAAATAATATGTTTCCAATTTTTAAGGAATGTTTTTATCGCAATATACCAAAGACAATCAAATTATTATCTTAAAGTAGCGAGCAGATTGTCCGGTAATAAGGACGCAGCCGAGCTCGCTGCGGTCTCAACCACTCGCCACTTAATCCATCCCCTGTGTCTTTGTACACTGCTTGGCACGTTTATTGACTTAACCTTTAAATTAAGTTATAATATGAATGAACTGTAATCCGCTTTAGTTCATAAACCTAAACTGAAGTTATAAAACATATAAGATATTTCTTTAATTGTTGGTTTGAACACTAATCTCTGGAAGTACCCGTAACATTTGAATTTGTTTTTATTTAAATTATTCAGTTATAGAGGAAGGTTTTGGATGACGTGACATCATGCTACCGTCACTATAAGACCTGTGGAAAACAGTTAGTAATAAGTATGGTGCTGATTATTTTGGATTCGGCATTGTCCTTTTTTGTAGTGATTGAACTTCTTAATTGGCGTTCCAAGGCGCTTTTTTTATTAAATTCTACTATTTTTTGTTCGGTGCTACTGGTGACAAGAAATCTTGTTTATATCTCAAGCAGAGGATTGCGACCGCTATTCAGCGTGGGAATGCGGCTCCTGTCCTTGACACTATGCCGCATGGGCGCGGACTCTGTTCAGATTGTTTAGGTTAGGTCTTTATAATAATTAGTAGTTAATAAAATGTTCTAAATTATACATATACAATTCAAAAAAGTAGCTTAATACCTATTTGTATTTGTTTAATATGACAGCAATACCCAGTAAACTTATCGTCAAGTAAAATACGTGCGAGAGGGCATTAAGTTTACATAGAAAGCTGTTAAAAAATGAGAATACTTTAAAACACTTAAAAATGTTATAACTCGAGCAAATATTTATAAAACGGGTATTATAGGAAGTGCGCGCAGCCGGGAACAATGGCGGCCAAAGAACAGTTAATAGCGCCATCGAATTGGAAATTTATTCTATTCCCTCTTTACATGCACAATCTGCTCTTGTGTTTAAGTCAATTTCCACTTCTTATTTTTTCAGAATTTATGATGAAAAATTATGAAAAGTTGGTAAGATTAGACTAGTTGGTCGATATGATATTAAAGTTATCGTCAATCTGTTACTGGATCCTCGTGAATCTTCTGTCACATTAATAGTGTAAAAAATCTTCGTTTTTACCTTTGTATGCCAATGCTGTTCGCTATGTGTCCTACTCGTACACGTAGAATACGGTGTAGAACAGTTTTCGAGGACGGAACTACCTATCGCACCATCGAAGTGCCCATAATTTATTAACCGCCTTTTCCCGGCACGTTCCTCGGAATATGCAAGTTTATGTTCTTCGTTAAAACTTTGTCCGTGGCTTTACAAAGACTTGCTTTGACAAGGTTCCAGTGTGCGGCGGTCGAGATAACTTTGCAACTATGCCGCACTCAGCGCCGGAGGTTGTGCCTTTCGGCAGGTTCTGTAATGAAGGATCGGGCCGATTAAATTCCCTTATTAATAATTTCTGAAACAACTTTCGGATATTCAGAGTCATCTAATAACATAAAGTTGTGGAAGTTGTTTCGTAAACAGACTTCTGTGAGCGACGTTCTTTTGAAGTCAGAGCTATTTGTAACTTCGCAGAGCAACTGTATTCCTTGGTTACAATCACAAAGTATTTGATTTAAATAAAACCTAAGTTTAAAGGGTTCGTTTTATTCTGTAAATTTAATGTAAATAAGGCAAAAAGGGCTTCGTGATGAATTTATGGAAAGTTGATAGAGGAAGCCAAAAAAGAAATAAAATTGATTATTTTTCTCATATACTGCGATGTATATAAAATGACAGGTTTAATTTGTTTTTATGTAAACAATTATTTTGTTTAGAAGTGCACTCTTTTCTTATGTATCTTATTTGTTAATAAAATGTGTTTAAGAATGGACGTTTTCATTTTTTAAGAATTATTCTGATATTTAAGTATAATATAAAGAACAAAATAATTTGATTAACTTTGAAACGTGTCAGACAGTTCCGCATAACTCAAAAGTTCTATGAAAGTTATATTTTTCGACAAAACCTGTCCCTCGACCGTTCAGTATACAGGACTGACGATAAATTACTGTACGTAGCTATATGTTGGAACTCACGCCTAATATTAGGATAATGCATTAAAATATATTAAAACGAAGTACATTTATATTTTCAACAGAACCACGATCCACTCACAATATTTCAATTACATTGTTTTTCTAATTTGCCTTACTTGAGCAGATTCAGTCAGAAATTCAGCGGGCTTGGCATCTGTTCTTTACTCTGATAAGTAATTTAAGGTCTACTTTAGGCTTCCACAAGTAAACTCATACATTTTCCAAGTTTTAAGCAGTTACGACTTCAACAGATGGGTAAAATTCAGATCCTTACATTGTTACTCCAAAAGTATGTTAAAAATACTTAAATACTTCATACAGAGCGTAGTTTAGCGGTAAAAGCCTTCCTTGCCACGGAATTAGATCGTAACTGTAGATAATAAGAATAAAATAGAATTTCTTCGCGCTCCGTCTACCGAGGCATACGTGGGAATAGCTAGTTTAAATGAAAAATGAACCAAACTAAGAACTTCAGTGAAACTCGGTTTGCATGTAACGGAAATAAATGCAATGGATCCAATTTTTTATGTTCCAACGTTCCAATGCATGTTTTTCCACCTGCCACGGCATCAGCTTCGAATCGGTATCGGTTAAATACTACACTCTGCTGCAATTTACATCATGAACCCATTGCAGCCCCACTGCTGGCCAGGGGTTTCTCTCAGAATTAAAAGATTTAATTGCACTTTACTGGCTCTGGCCGAGCTGGCCGATGTGCTGCTTTTACATTGTACCTACCCTGTACAATGTTAATTAATGTAATGTTAATTAATTGAAAAATAAAATAAAATATTTGAAATGAAAAAAAAAATCCTTTAACTACTGATACACTAAAAACAAATTTACCAAATTACAATAAAGAAAATGCTTCAGAACGAAAC
>DWON01011289.1:0-10274 GCA_018251015.1 Phocides pigmalion okeechobee
AGCAAGCAAGGAAGTAATACTAGTCTAGATTACATTTACATTTTATACGGATTACATTTTATGATCCGAGGTGTTGTATCTCGCCCAATCTCACGCGGAAGAGAGAGAAAGTATTTATGAATAGCAAATGTCTCGTATTTTTTTTTATTTTCAGTATAAGATTACGTATAAACTAGATCCATTTATGTAAACATGTTTCACCACTAAAATATCAGTAAGAACCGGTCTCTGATCGGTTCTTACTGATATTTTAGCGGCACCTGGGGGAAGCCTATGTCCAGCAGTTGACGCGTAAAGCTGAAGGTGGTGGTGGATATGCCAAATACCGATCATACCTGGAAGAATATGACATTGAAGAGAGCTACGGCTGCGGACTTGTCGATTGCGTTTTCACTTACAGGACAGCTTATGTGCCCCTTAGTTTTATCGTGAGCCTAGAAAAAAATATTATTTACCTAGATACCATATCCAGATGATTAAGAAATTCTTATAAGCCATCTAAAAACCAACTCTTTGAGTTGTAGTATCCGGGTTTCCAATCTCGTTTTGTGTACTCTTACATAAAAGAGTTTTTTTTTTGTGAGTACAAACCACCTGATATTATAGTCGTAGTAATTGTCGTCCATAGACATCCACGCACAACCACAAACACGATTGAACTCCTATCTGAGCTCGGACGTAGATACGTTACTACTTCTGAAAACTAAGATTGTCGTCTCGCTTCAAAGTGTAGCCGGCAACCGCACCTCTCCAATCGAAATACAAGCAATGCTTTACAGCGCCTTATGAGGGCGGCGGTGGTACCTCCCCGGTCGAATTACGGTTCTCTCACTTTTTATGACAAAACGCCACTAATTAAGCCATTTTGTATTTAGAGAACACACAAGCCATTCACTTTTATCGCTGTTTCCATTGGTTAAAACATAGTCATTCTTAAATTCGTATCATTTCTTACCGTTTAATTCTTTCCGAAATTGTCAATACCTTTACCCCTTCTTATAATTACACTTAGATTGTAACCTTAACTGTCTTCAAAGAAGGAATATTGTAATATTTTTTTTGTATATTCAGCGATAATTCTTTACTTTGAACCGATTTTGGTGATTCTTTTTATGTTCGAATGAGTGTTTCATACACGGTCCCATTTATATTTGGTGAAGTACTAATGTTATCATCCATCCATTCTTAAGATCATTATTTTTTTTAAGATATTTCAACAATTTGACTACGGCGCGGATGTATATGATCGGATCAGTATTGCGCGAGGCGGCCCTTAACTGGAGCTTATTCCATTAGAATGAAGATACGCAGACAAATTACTGAAATATTGTAATTTTTAGCATCTGTGTTTCATCTACGAATACACAGACGTAATGTCCGCTCTTAGTCTTATAGCCCCGACGTAGAAACAACTCTTTTTTCGCCCGTAATCCATACAAATTTGTCGGTAGAACACAGGTGTGTAGGAGCCGCAAGCGCGTCGCGCCCGGAATTACACAACAGTATTGTAGCCGCAGGGAAAGCACTAGTTTTCCATTTGAAGCAATGACGCGTATACCTACCCATTTGTTGATGCTAGCTACTGTTTCCTTTGTCTTCTCGAAGTCTACTCGTTCCACCTCGCTCTTGAACGCGCGATTGATGACATCAGAAAAGTTCTCGTCCAAGGTATACTGGTTGGAAACGTACATCTTGTTCGCGAAGATTAAGTAGCTGGGATCCATTAAACCAAATTTTACTGTCAGATTTGCGTATGACTGTTCCAGCTACAAAGAGTAAACAAAGCATTACTTGTGTTTCGGTAGGAGAGCATTTTAGTCCTGAGGAGTAGCCACGTATCTACTTTCGAACTTAGATAGTTGTACGTGGATGTCTATGGGCTGCGACTACTTAACATCAGGTGGTTTGCATGCTACTCTTCTCACATAAAAAAAGACATTTTACCAAACGAGTGTTTAGAGTTTATATTAAATATGTACATATTAAAAAGTCTCCGCAGCCGTTAGATATCCACATACATTTTGACAATTTGACTGCGGCTCTTACATAGCATATCGAATTAGCGTTGCAGGAGGCGGCACTAAGCTAGAACTGTATTCTCTAGACTGAAGATGCGTCGACAATACACTGAAATATTGTATTTTTTAGGATCCGTTTAGCATCTACGAATACACAGACGTTGTTTCCGCCCGCAGTCTTGTACCGCCGACGTAAAAACACCACTTGTGTTCGCCCTTATCCATGCAGATTCGTATGTACACAACAGGCGGGCACAAGCCGCAAGCGCGTTACGCCAAGTAATACACAGCGCAGGGAAGTGTTAACGACCTGTCTGATGTCATACTTTGCGAGACTTGTTGCTACTCCTGAATACTAACATAGTTACAGTGGCCGGCACCGACACATCTCACTAAAACACGAGTTGCTTGACAGTAGATTATGAGGGCCGCAATCGTAACTCTATTAATTTACCTCTTTAGAATCTTCGGATACTAACAGCTTCATTATTTCTTGCTTGCTCATACCCTCAGTCCCAGTGGAATACATGGAGAGTAGCGTGAGCACGCCAAGAGGCGAAGCTACCACGTTCTTGTCTTCGGCGTCCTGGAATGTCTCCTAAGAACATAGCGAGGCTTTGAGAAACAAAATGTAGGTATTTGTAATGTGGAATATCTATTGACGTATGGTGTGATGGCCAAAAACATTACATTACATCTGTGTATTCATATTACATATGTTACATCGAGTCAGGAGGCGGCCTAAATTGGCGTTTATTGCTTTAGACTGAGATGCGCCGACAATTAACTGAAATATTGTATTTTTAACATCTGTATATCATCTACGAATACACAGATATAATGTCTACCCGCAAAGCTAATCAATTCCGGAAATTGGATGGGGCACCAATAGCAGTAAAAATTTTAACCGCGCTTCTGTGCTTGGGAAGACATGTTAAGCAATCAGTCCCGATTGAGTTCGAGACATCAGTCGTTAAAACTTGAATTATAGTCTAAAGAAATCCTATTTTTATCGAAGTAATTAGCATAACTATTATTTAGCAAACAGGTATACATACCTTTAACATTCTCATAGATGCCTTGTCCACAGAATCTCCCAACTGCGTCCTCTGATATATTGGATAATCTAAATCCATCTTTTCTATATAAATGAAAACAAGTCGAAAATAAAGGAAAATATTACACCCATTGCACCATTAGTCATATAAAATCTGGTCAGATTACTTATGGTCATAGACATGTGAGAGAGTATAGAGTTCTATCGAAACATCCAAATTATTTAATCGTTTTCGGTAAATAAGTTATCGTTGGACCCATTTTAGTTTAATTAATTTGAAATGCTAAAAACCTAAAGTATGGGTTCCATAGCAGTACGTACGCTCGTAATGTATACAGTCAAGCGATTGGAATGTGGATATATCAGTCGAGTCGGTTTGTCGTTTTTAAATTGATTATAGTAATTGTTGTGTATATAATCAGTGCATAGTTTTTTAATAGCTTCATTTTTGAGGTCCAGTAATTAGAGCGAAATATTTTATTACAAGAATTGCAACTTACCTCTCGGTCTCACTAAATATTATTATTTTTTTTTCCTGTCCGTGGAAACCAGTTGATGTGTTAGACACAATCAAGGTCAAGGCCAAAGCACAGGGTTTACATTATACAAAATATAAAATAGCCTAATACCTGGTGTTTAAGCACGATTTACATCAACAAAACGGCACGAGTAGTCTTCGGAAACAATGTCACAACAAAAATTAATCGCGATGCGTTATGCGAATAATCGATTGACAAATTCTAAATCTACGAGTATTATAAAATATAAGCGGGAAAAATATTCATATACATTGATTAGAACGTCATGTATTTTTAAATAATACGTCGTAATTCGTAAATATATAATTGTTATTACTATACATAAAATATTAACACTTTTTCTCATCAAAATTATCGAGAATTTTGAATTTGAAATTGAAAGAGATAAAAAAATATTTTAAATGGCCACTTACATAACGCATCCTTAATACTAACGCTTGGATATACATAGAATACGCAATTAGTGCCATTTTTCGATATCATTTCTAAATTACAAGAAAATGTACGTAATTTGAGGTAAATAGTCAAGTATAAGTACTCACATTTTAGAAATTCTATGTTCTATTCAGATAAGAATTATATGCGATCCACTTAGGCGTTCTGAAAATATAATTTTAATAGATTGTTATGCTTATAGCTTGGCAGATCTTCCATCAAACCTTCCGGGAAGTTGATGAGGAACTGCGTTATTCACAATTTCGGCTCTCACTGGGATAATAACTTATAACAAAATTGTGTTGGTATGATGAAACGTTCGATAGCGCGACGCCGACGCGTCTGGCCAGCGCGTCATTGGACCACCTTCATACTATCTTGTTGCGTCTTTCAGACTAAACTTTCTTATTTCCTACACTTTACGTCACCTATTTGTTAACAGTACCATATTGACCATGAACGCACGAACCGCCAAGAGTTCAGTATGAATGTACTCGTATCTTTGGCAAATGCTTATGCATATAAAAAATCCGATCATATTTTTTTCCGAGCGTGAAGGTCATCGACGTCAGTCGGCAGTCCATGGACATCTACATCTCACCTCGAAATCCTGTGTAAGTATGCAGATGCATTGATACTTCCAAAGACAAAAATGTAAAATGTAATTACAAAGTGGTAATGTGTCTAAGCTTAGAAGTGTGCCTACTAACCCCACTAATCGAAACTCAAGAAGGGATTCAATCAGAATGAGGGTGACCTCTGCAGTTACTGAAGTAATTTTTATCCACTTTTAATTAAACTCTATTATAATTACTCCATTCTTAAGGAATGTAGCATAACATTACCTTGTAGGCTACCTCTTGTACTACTGTTATCAATTGCCATCTGCATTAGTCACCGTCCACAATATCGGACTCACACGAAGAAGGTTCCTTTATCATTGGTCAAGCAGACAGGTAACTTACTGATACGATATATTTTCTGGATTTAAATGGTAATGTAGTATTGGTTGACGCTTAGCCAAATCTTTTTTTTATTGTGAAAGAGTAAGAAACGGGCATGCAGGCCACCTGATATTAAGTGGTCACTGCAGCCCATGGACGACCACGTCCATAGCCAAAGATTTGTTTCAGTGACCCTGTTTCTGCATTAGTGGATTATTGCAAAGAAACACGAGAATATATACTGTCATTATTATTTATTGGGTTATTTACATACATGGATGGTTACATAGTAAGAAAATAAAGAAAACAAACATTTTTTATATTGATACAGATAGATAATCAGGGATTTTTGTGGTTGCACGCACGCAGTACCCCGAAAAGGAATTTCGATATATTGAAACATTGCCTTGTAAGTTAACAATCAATTTTGGTAACCTTTGAAAAAAATTGGATTGTGTTTATAGGTCAAAATTGTCCATATATGTACATAAGAATATGAACTTCAATTTTCGAGATATACGTGGTCCCAAAACAGATGTGTCAAAAAAGACCAGCCTATATATCATTATGATAATTTGCTTTAAGCATAAGCATGAACTAATATTAATACTCAACATTATCAAAAGGTTCTATTTAAATAAAACCGGGTTTTATTGTCTATATTTTAACACTTTGCGAGGCGGATATACATACATATAATTATGATCAGATCAGTATTGCGGGAGGTGGTCCTAAACTGGAGCTTATTTGATAGGACTGAAAATACGCCGACAAATTAATGAAATATTGTATTTTTTAGCATCTGTGTATCATCTACGAATACACAGATGTAATGTCCGCCCCCAATCTTGTAGCGCCGATGTAAAAACAGCACTTTTGTTCGCCCGTAATACATACATAGAGATTTGTCCGATCATGTTTGTACACAAGTGTGTAGGAGCCGCAAGAGCGTCTCGCTCAGAATTACACAGCAGTGTTGTAGTCGCAGTGTCAAAAATAAAATTATAATAATCATATAAACATACTGAAATTATAATAATAGCAATAAAACTTGGATATTATAGTACCTTGGATATTTTATTTTACATAATTATTTATTATAAGTAACAAAATAAGAGATTCGCGATACTTTCAACTATCTTATACAGTTTTCAGTTCATGCTATTTTTTCTACAAATGAGACCAATAACTTAGAATAGAATAGAATAGAATATACTTTATTGCATACCATAAATTGAAGACAAAGATTAACATATTTCATAACATAGTACACAATAGGTGGACTTATCGCTCATGCAGCGATCTCTTCCAGCCAACCTATGGAAAAGGAGTAGCAGTGGTAAATGGATGGGGGTTAGGTATGCGGATCGGGAATAAATACAACATTCAAAAGAAAAAAAAATACATATAAACACACATAGCAATTTAACATAACATACATAATAGATGAAATGAGAATAGTGAAAATAAGTTTAAGGAGATTTAAAACAGTAGGCAAAGAATAACTAAACATTGATACACACAGTGGTACACATATACTACATTTTAAAGGTGGTACAGCCGTTAAAGCTCGCCCGGGGCGGCACCATCGCCACCTTCAAAACCCGCCGCTCTGCTGCGTTTGGAGGCATGCGCTTCGATTTAAACAGCAAGGTGTATCATGGATCAGTACGTAATCCAATATCGCGTATATTTTCTGTATACCCTTTTCATTAATTACGAGAGATCGATAAATATAGCTTTTCCATGCATTCTCTTGACAAAGAAGTTTCCGGGAATCTTGAGGAACGGTCAGTCAAGACATTTTTTTTATTCTGCACTTCATTTTTTTTTAATCATAATTAATATAATTCAGAAATCTTGTAAACTTTACAATTGTTTTACTAAAATACTTTGTTGATTTCAAAACAATTAATTTTAATTCGGATTATCATTGGCATAATCAATCTTACAGACAAACTCAGTCGTAAACTTAAAATCTCAAAATAATTAAAATATAGAAGATCATTAAAAGGCCGCTATTTATTTGAGACAAAGTATTAAGTGTATCCTTCGGTAGAACACACTCGATCACCCGCTTTTCAAATAATAATCGCGCATATCATCAACGTTCACCGATCCACTCTGAACGCATTCCAAGATGGCAAGGAGCAATCTCGTCACTTTATGCTTTGCCGCAAACTCGAGCAAGTCGCACGCGTTCTGTGCCGTCAAACCTCTCACTAGTTGGTCCACACACTTTTGTTCCAAATCTGGCATCATGTAATACGAGGCCAGGAGCAGAACTTGCTCCAAACCGTTTTCGGGTACTGTGTGCAAATATACATAGTCCTTCAAATGCTGCAGAGTCACTCGAGACGTTCCTGAAACGTCAACTGAGCCTTCTGTAGTCTCTCTCCAGGTGCCACCCAGCATTCTTCTCAACACAGGACTGGAAGCAGCTAGAACAGCTCGATGTACGTGAACAGACCCATCTTCTCCACGCAATTCGAAATCCGTCAGCTCGTTATCATCGTGCAATGAGGCGAAGGAGCTCGCGCTGGGAACGATATCCATATGAACGGTTACGTCGAAATTGTACTGTTGTTTCTTGTTCTCGTGTACCAGGTGCCAGGTGCCGTCATCGCTTGTGAAGCATTTATTCACGATACCCAATTCCTTGCTCGTTAACTTGATATTGTACGTCAAATTATCATCAGGACGGAGCTTTGCGAATTTGACGCAAATCAAGTTGTTGTAAACATTAGTGTGACCATTGTTCACTTGAGCAGCAATCACCTGGACCTGGAAAATGGCCGATCCGCTAATAACGAACTCCGGGCTGGTCTTGGTAGCAAAAGGGGTATTGTAGTTGGTCACACCGAGATTTACAGACAATGTATTGCCTCGTTTCACCAAATTCTTTGCTTGAATGAGTGATGCCATCCTGTAAATGACAATAGATGTTGAGCATAAGGTTTTCAGTAAATTACAAATTATTGTGGACATGATTTTTTTTTTTATTGTAAAAGAGTAAGAAACGGGCATGCACCTGCTGGACAACCGTGTCCAATCTCATATAGAACAGAAGTTCTATTTAAGGATGGACGCGAATGCGTTCCCACTCTTGAGGACTAAGATGGTCGCCTCCAATTATGTGTATCCGGCAACCACACCTCCCCAACCGAAACACAATACATGAAGAACAATTTGTTTTACGGCGGGTTATGAGGGTGGCGGTGGTACCGCCCCGGGCGAGCTTTAACGGCTCTTCCACCTTTAAATTACCTTATCTCTATATTTTAACTCTAAATAAATGTGTGATGAGGTACAAAGAATGGCACCTCATAATCTATTGTGGACAACTTATGTATCAGTAGGCAAGATGAGGTTAACAGCTACACTTAGAAGCGAGGCAATCATCTTAGTCCTCAAGAATAGCAATGCATTTCATACAAGCACAGATTGGACTTCAGTCTTGTATTAAGTTGTATCTAGATCTGACATCAGATGCTTTCCGTGCTCCTTTACTACTCTACTCATTTGTAAAATGGCACCTATTATCTCTAAATATTATAAAACGAAGTCCCCCATTGCATCATTCTGTTCCCGGTGAACTCAAAAAGTACTGGTGGGATTTTCTCATAGTTTTTAACAATAGGTAAAGTGATTCCTGAGGAAGGTTTTGGTGCATAATAAGTTAAGGTTTTTTTGTAAATTGAGCGAGAAATTAAACTCTATCATTAATTCAGTTGTTGTTCGAAGTAGATGTTTCCAATTATTAATTTTTACAAGTAGGTAACGACTGGATTCATGTATTGTGTTTCGTTTGGGGAGGTATGGTTGCCAGATACACATTATTGGAGCAGCAATAAGAGCAGTTTTAATGAAAGCTGTCCTGATTAGTCTATTTTACTCCATCTCTTGTACAGAATAAACCATTCCAAACTAATTTAAGAATTTATATTAAGCTCACAATTTATTATTACACTATACAAAACAATATATTGTACAATCTAATTAGAAAATGTAATATTAGTTTTCCATGTTTATACATATATTTCCATAGCCATACAACCCTTTAATTTTTATTTTTTCGAAATGAATTTACAAGTCGAAATAAATCAACCTAATCCTCAAGAATAGCTATTCTTCTGTAATCAACATGAACATCAAGGAAAAACTCCGATTCGATGTTAAATTTGTTAGTGATGTCTATGGGCGGCAGTGACCACTTAAGTGTCCTTAAATGTATGCTCGTTGTTATACACATTTTTTAAATTTTTAGGGCATTCCTTTTTTAAAAAGTTCATAGTCTACGCCTATTTTTTTTATAGAAATGTACAGCATAATACTACTTTATATACGAAACTACTTTTTGTAACAACTGGGTAGAAGTAAACTTTATCTAAGTATGGATAATTTGATTATGAATACGTAATAAAATTAAATATAATTAAATCTAATAGACATTTAATGAACTTATAAGAATTATTAGCGACGCATTGAAAGTGAGAGAAAGATATTCGCACAATAAAACAGTACTTACCTACAAATTAGAATGAATGAAGAAGATTTTCCGAAAAAACGGTATTTTAAAACTAATTTGATGGTAATTAACAAACTCAGTTTTACTACAAGTATGTTGTGATATATTGTTCTCAAACACACGTCAATTTCCAAAATAAAAATTAGAAAGTTTGTGACACAAGTAAACAAAGGACTGTTATTAGGTACTTATAAATCCAAAATAACAAAGGGTACAATAGTGATGAACAGTGGGTAAAAGAAATATTAATTCAATTCTTTTCATTCGATACTAACTGCTTTGGTATCGCTACTGTATAATCGAGAAAAAAATAGGTCTCAGGCAAAAATCCTCGTAGTGGCTGTTCTCATAATACTCATATACAACTATAGGAAACAAGAGTTACTTTAAATCTTATTTTCACCCAATAGTAAGATTTAAAGTAAGTCTCGTTTGTGAATTGATTCACAATGATTCACATGATCAATTTTGTCGTTTTTGAATGCAAGTTTTCCTGTTTTTAGTAATGAGTTGTTTTAGCATTTGCTTAATTTGACTTTGCTATAACTTTTAAAAAATATGTCGTAAAAAATGTCTGCTCCATCATCATCCGGGGACGTCCCAGCCTCTTTGGGCAGGGGAATACGGGCCTCGAGGTAAACCCTCTTTGCCTGGGCCTCAACTCGGGGTGCACCCCGGCTTAACTATAGTCGCCGTCACCCACGTTTAAGTGGGGGGGGCTCGGGATAATCCCTCCAGCATGCTGAACTCCCG